>JAECUM010022485.1:0-21416 GCA_016617855.1 Megalonaias nervosa | reverse complement strand
ATATATATATATATATATATATAACCTTCTACATTGAACCTATTCTTCTTGTTAAGATATCTCCATTCACATTGAAGTTATTACAAATTGTTCAAAATATTGTTCTACATCTGTTTTGTTGTTTGTTGGATTGCTTAATAATATGATGATGATATTAAACAGATGACTTTAGTAACTCTGGTATAATTTGTTCTGGTACATGACAGTAACATATTCTACATCCTGATGTCATCCATACAACCAAGTGTAACTGAATTTACTAAAATTTCATGTCGCACTCTGTTCTCCATCAAATGAATCGTTTTCGAAAATCTTTGATTTCTGTAAAATAGCTATTTTCTACATAATATATTTTTCTTTCGTTAAATTTATTTGTTATATTAACCTGGAACGCGTTAGAAATTTGATCTATTAAATTGAGTTGCAAGACAAAGGTATTGCGCACTACCTGTTTGTTTGCTAAATCCGAATTCCATGATGTTTTGATGTAAAATGCTTTATCGTTAACTTTTCTTAGTGTTTTTCTGGAGTATATGTTCCTCTCTACAGTTACGACGATTGCACAGTGTTTGATTATTTAAAAAAGAGAATTCTAAAGCTTTTCCTCACTGATTATCCTGTTCATTTAAAAGGGGCCTGGTATGTCCTTTGTACGAGTATTGTTACAAAAACAACATTTAATTCCCTTTATTTTGGTGCATGATTCATGTTTGTAATTTAGATTATAGAGTATACAGCTTGGTTTTGCTACAGATGTTACGTTTTTTAGTGATTATAATTCATTCATTGCACTTTCAGATAATAGTATTGTCTTCTTTGGCAAAACAAATTTTCACAATTTCAGTAACTACTAAAGTTGATATACTCTGGACTAGTTCATGTTCATTTCTCGAGGACACGGGGCCAGCCATTTCGACCAGCTGTCTGCCTTGGGCAGCGCGCAATTTCCTAGTATCACCTATAACAAAATTTTAGTCATAGTATATGAAAGTAACATAGAGAAATGCCAATAGTATTTACATTGTGCTTGCAATAATAGCACAAAACTTCACCTTATACATTTTTCTCTTTCAGAAGTAGTTAATAATTGTAGAGTGGAATCATAGTAGGTATGAGTGACCCTGGGACGATAAGTACGATTTTGAATGTTAGTGGGATTTTGTTGTTATAACAACTATTTTGAAGATTATTTGTTTTGTGTTTTATTCTTATAGCAACTATTTTCATGAATCAGTGTCTCGGGCGGGGGTTGGGGGCATAACTATTTTTGAGATCTCATGCCTAGGGGTTAGTTGTGATAAGAACTATTTTGGCGACCACTAGCCCAAGTTGTTTCCTCATGTAAAAATATGACGACCACTGGTCGAGGTGTTTCTCATAAATATTTGTAACCCAGGCTTTCATTTTTATAACACCTAATTTGGCGACCACTGGCCATGTTTTATTCGTATAAATTTAAACACTGTCATAGGTTTATCTCTTAAAAACTGAAGATCGATGGCGCATGTTTGTTGTTATAACATCTGTTTTAAAGACCGGTGGCTCTGATTTTTCTCCTAAAAAATTTACGACAATTGTAAGGCCTAAAAATAGATGTGGTTTTGAGGTCCAGGACTAAGTAATTTCCAACGCGGACCTGCTTTTTTTCCTCTCTTAAGTTCTTCAGATCAGCCAATTTGTAACAATTTGTGGTCACTTTTTGGCATAAAATTATTCTTATTGTTTATTTAAGTTTTTCGTTTGGGTGGATTTATTTGAAAGCACACTTTATAAAGAAGACATATTTTTATTAGTTATTGCTAGGCCCAAAGCATTAGAATCTCAAGACTCAAGCTCAGACAATCTAACGCTCAGGCAAACATTTGATTACGTGCTTTACTAAATTAAATATAGATATAACAAATTATATATCATTAATTGGAGGGGGTGTGTTTTGTTGTTTTTTTTTTTGTTTGCTTGTTTTGTTGGGTTTTTTTTTTTTTTGGGGTTTTTTTTTTTTTTGGTTTTTTTTTTTGTTCTTATCGATTATCTGCTTTTCATCGCTATGTACGTTTATGTCTGCTGGATCTGCGGTCCCTTTCTTCGTTCTTCTTTTTGAAAATTGAGTTTGTATCGTCCCCGTATCACTTTCCTTTTTAGACACTTCAGTTTCTGCCAATGTCTTGCCTTTGTCTTTGCTATTAACATTTGACAGTATATGTTTCTCATGGGTATTAGATGTAGTTTCTGATGTAATTGTTTTGAGGGGAACTTGCTCCTCTTCTGCAACAACGTATGAATCATTTTACCTTTGTTGCACTAACTGCCCCTATATCGGATGATTTATGTTTCTCATCGGGTTGGTCATGGTCCTCATTTTGAATGCCACCCTCGTAATCCACACATGAAACACTTGTCTCTTGAGATTTTGCTTGCTTACTTGCACTATTTTTATCAGTTTTTCATAGAACTATCCTGCTTTTCCTGGCGGTCTTGACCTTTACATTGGATCACTCCTTTGGTAAGAATTGAACCGTTCTTTTCAAGATATACTACAGGCCATACCACGTAATCTACTTCAGATCCCGACCTAGTATAAGTGCGGAAGTGCTGAGAATATTCTTTCTTCAACGGTTCAAATTCTAAGATCACTGGAGGATCAGTAATGCCCATGAGCCATGAAAGTTCAATACATAATTCTGCATATTTTATACCGGACTTCGTATCCAAGCATTCATTAATTTTCTTCTTTTCTTCATCCTTCAGATTCAGATTCATTTTCTTGTCTTGGAACGACTGTTCTAAAAGACCTTTACAGTCCTGCAGCGATAAGTAAATCGGAAGCTCACGGTTACAAGTTACAAATTTATAAAACACATTCGAAGTGAAAATCATGTTTCAAAGTGTTATTACCATTTTAAAAGCATATTAAACTGCGTATGTTTTCTAAATCTGTACAAGTTAAGAAGCTTCCCTTGCAAGCAAGAGTCTCGTGGATAAAATGTTATTGTTTTATTTTTGTAACTGAAACAATGTGAATTGAATATTCTACGATATATAGAATGGTAGTTACCTTTGGCCTATTGCTAAGAATTGTTAAAGACAAATTGTACCTTTAATTTGTACACATTAATACATTCAGCTTGCATGAATTTACGAAAGAATCCGATATTTTACTCATAATTCAATGAATGGATACCAACAAATACACAGTTCAAAAAAGAACGAATCAATATTTATACGCTGAATATTCTAACATTAAAATTGTACCTCTTTACTTTAGTTTGTCCTATTGATGAATATATTTATAATAAAATCTTACCTTTCGAAGATGTTTAATTGTAACTTCTGCTATCTGTTTCTGGCATTCATTGATTCGTAGATCAAAGGACTGGTCCTTTCTCTGGAACAAATTATTATTATTATTATTATTATTATTATTATTATTATTATTATTATTCAAATGGTCATTCTTCAAATAGTCATTTGAAAACTGAACACATATTTACAACACTATGTTTGTTCATACTGATTACCTTTACTTCTTCACCTTTTCTATAGAATCATTTACATTTAGCTTTCTTTATTGTATTTAATCCTGACATAAGTTAGAGTCCTAACTTGTAAATGTGTTCATGAATGTTTTGCGTAAAACAAATACAAAATAATGTTTTAATTCTAGAAATATATAACCTGCTTTAACAAGGAAAATCTAATCATAAGAGTCAAAGAAATAATTCTCATTTGCACTCCAAACTTCACATGAACCAGAAGATGAACAGCCAGTAATATGTTGTTTATGTTGTTGCTGCTGTTATGGTTACGCGCCATTTTTAGTACATGAGAGACGGCCAGTATATTTAGTAGGAACCACCAACTCATGGAAAGCTACTGGCAAGCTTTCTCACATGCCCACGTTGGTCAAGCCAGAGACTCAAACGCACGCATACAGAAATAAAATGTCAGTGATATGTACAGGATAGAGCCTTAGACCAACCGGTTATCCCGAGCTCCGTCATTAATATGCACAGAATTACATTTGGAAAAAGGAGTGTTACGTATATGTAATTAAATTGCTTGTGTGTTAGTTTTAAAATTCTTTTTTATTTTATTTTTGTTTCATTACATTTTATTGTAATGATAATTTTCATTGGATTTAAGTCTCTTTTCCGAAAATTGGCTTGACCCGATTAGATCTTAACGTTACTTCAGCACTATTTTTAGCTCAAAGTTTTTGTAAACATCGAGTGATAATGATTGGCTATTGCCAAGGTCATTTCGGCCCGCATGTTAGCTGAACTGTAAACAGTCTTTTTTGTAAAATATATTTTCAGTGTGAGAATTTGGTTCTTAGATAGGGCTATTCTTGCATACGTGATAAATGGCATTTTATTTTATTGCGATGTTCAAATTAGTAAATCACGTAGCCTATCAGGTGGAGTACCATGTGATCTAAATCAAGGCTTAAAACAGCCATTTTCTACTAGATCTAGTCAGAGTCGTTCTTAACACCTTGAGGGAGCAAGGTGTTTCTAATTGTTGTTGCCAGTTTGATTTTCATTTGTTTTGGAATTTAATAATTTATTCGCTAGAAAACTAAACAAGTGTACTTTTTTATAAAAAGTTCTGGGAGAAAGAAATTCAGTGGAAGTTTATTCTGGAGTTCTATACGGAAACATAAACTGTGATTCAATCGAGGATCTGTTACCACCAGTACAACGACCTAATCTCACGTCATCGCCTCCATATTGGAATTTCATCGAGATTCGAACCCGGATTTTATTAGGAATGTTTAGTAATAGGACTTGTATTTTTCAATCTTAGGATTAAATTTTGGATTATATTCACAAACCGTAAGTTCTATTTCCAATTGTTACATTGTTTTCTAGCGAAATAAATTATTTTGTTAAAATATACAAAGCTTGTTGGCTTCACTCTTTTCTCTTGTTATTTTTGCACGAGCCTACACGTAACAGAAGAATGAGATAAATATTCTCTTTCTTGATCGTCCACACTAAATTATATATTTTAAAATAGAAAGTGAAGGAAAGCTTAAAAGTCGCTAAATAAAATCGCACCCACTAAGAACCAGAATGTATGCCCATATTCGTAAGATGTCCAGTCTCTCGTCATAAATATTTGTTCACAATTTTCATGAAATCCGCTTAAAGAATTTATTGCAACGACATTTGGAAAATATCCTGTCGTAAAAGTCACCATGTAAACAGTGTAGCTACTCTGCAATGGTGGTTTGGAACGATATTATTGTTCCAGTAAAGAACAACAGCAAGTTAATGACTATAGTGATTATAACATAAAATGATATCAAGAATGAAAAGCAGTAAAGTTCCAGGAAAATTCTTTGTACATCTTAAATGAAAAGCTTTTCTTATAATATGCAGCCTAAGTGTGATGGGATTTCGAATCACAAACTTTATTTTGCATGCAACATTTCAAAGAAAAAAACTTGATTAATGTCAGTCTGGATGGAATGTTAAAAGTGGTAATACGTGTGCTCACATTAGGCGTGAACCCGGGACTCTAGCATGTGAAAGCTTTTATTCTGACACCATAGAAAAAAAAACCCCACAAGTATTATATCGAAACACATGAACGTCCAGTGCCATAGTGGTATATATTACGTGAGCAATCATTGGGTGCTGAAGAAATTGATATGGTCAGTTTGTGCTATAGTAGAGGCGCAACTAATAGATGCGGGAGATTTAGTGGTATATATTACAATCTCACAATACCTGATCATTTGCTTTATCTCCATAAAATAGTCTACCGAGCTCTTTACGCTGAACCAAGGTTTTTGTTGTACATATTATGAAGCTAACCTGAAAATAATAATTTAAAACATTATAAAACGATTCACAAATGATTGAAAATCTTGACAAACAATATTCAACAGGAAATGATACCTCTGTATAAGTGTAAATATCAGTCAGGATGAATGTTGCTAGACCAATTTAGTTGTACATTAACTAACGTTATTTCTACGTCAGCCACATTTGAACGTCATAATCTCGACAATATCAACACTTACTCATTGGATGCAATCAAGGGGCGTAGCGTTTACTTTATTCTTCCAAGACTTATATCAGCAAATTCTATATGCAGATAACATTCTGGGCAGGCAGAGGCTTACATTTTACTTTGACTCTTACCATCCCCCAAATAACTGATTTCTGTTTCTTCGCGTTGTGGCTAAACACTCGAACACCAAGTCAAATTGTCTGAAATGTTGGATGTTTGGAAGAAAAGTCTTACTGTCTTTAATATGAACTAAAACGTTCTCAAAAATGTGACTAGATATATTATTCTAAAATATACACACAACTCGGCATAGAGGAAGTGAAATAACGATGTCAACATATTTAAATATGACCAATACTGAGCTTGGTGTTTTTCAAATTTTCCAGATATGTAACCTTTAAAAAAAAAATTAAAAGAAATTTAACATGTGCAGACATCAGGTTGTACATCCTAAGACGAAACTCACACAAAGATAAATTTCATATTACTGTAATGTCTATATTTTTCGAGAAAACTTTTGTATTATTTTTCTCGGGTGTAAAAATAATTATAATTTAAATAGAAATTATAATTGTCTTAGATAGCTCAAGTTGCCAAGTTTTAATAAGCAGACAAGTTCGCTATTAAAATATTAGAGGATCAGAAATAATTGTAATTTTTATGGACTGAAATGTGTCCAAATTGAGGGATACGAAATTACAGATATCACAATACATGCATCGACAAAACAATCATTCTGTGTGGAATTCTTCTCTCTCTCTCTCTCTCTCTCTCTCTCTCTCTCTCTCTCTCTCTCTCTCTCTCTCTCTCTCTCTCAGCTTCTTGCAACGTTCTTTGGGAGTAATGGTGAATATCTAGCGTAAATACAACTTGCTGAAAAAGAAACATCAGGCCTTGCACACGTTATCTTACAGGGGCGAACCATAGACCTAAAACTTGATAAACAAACGCTATCTTCATTGCATATGGCGTAGTTGTGGCACAAAACAAGAGTTACCTCCAAAATTTTCAACAGTGTCGCTATAGCAGTTTTCTCAACTTCGTGGGGTTTTGCGTTGGTGGGGATATTGGATTTAAGGTTTATAAATGCATCGGTCCACTCATTGTCGTACAGCTCGGAAAAGCGCTCTGCTAGTTTTGTTGGTCTGTTTGTGTCACTCAGATCAGCTATCTTGGAGTTCTTTTTCCTCATTCTGTCGCTTGCTACACTTGATAACCTTATCAGAAATGGGATTGAATAGTATGAATATAATAAAAATCATATAGGTCTGATAACCTACAAATCTTCATCAAATTCTTCTCATCGCCAAAATACGATGATATAAAACTGTATGTTTTTGTCCGGAACTAGTTAGGAATCGCTGATAATATTGGCAAGTTTTCTATTTTATACTTGTGTTTTATTGTTTGCAATAGTTTCAGTAAATCTCTCATACAATGCGAAAACGGGTTGTTTGGCGGGGGAGGGGGGGAGGGTTAACTTTTGTTCTGTTGTTGTTTTATAAACAAATTCAGATTTGAAAATCCGTCTAAATATGTGTTTCTTTGTAAAAAGATGTTCCTGTGTACGAACGTAATGCGTATGTCTATCAAATTTTGTTTATATATGATCTTAGCAGATCTGTCAGGTGTTACTGGTGGTCAATATCGCCCGGAAAACCCCGTGTGGGCTGCCTCTGCATGACCGTGTGAAAGGTATTTATCTGACATTTCCTAGCATCATATAGCCATTACTGTGCTCAAAGTGTCGTTCAAAATCAACGAACTATCCAACCAATAAGTTTTAAGAAAACAAGTCCGGTAATGGACCAGTACGTTATTTTCCATCCCGCTGACGTATTTACCTATTCAGCAGATCAACCTTTTCTTTCTCGAGTCGTCGAAATTTTGACAGAGTGGAATCGCCAACTTTTATACCCTGAAAAATTTAACTTCATTCACAAAAATGACTAAATTCAAATATTTTGATCATTAAATTTTGCATTTAAAAATTTACTTAAGTATTATTATACTGCAACGGAATATGAGGTTTTTAAAAAAAATCCCAAATCATAAGTTTGAACAATTTTAGACTTATTTTGCAATTTTAGATGGTGTCTAATGTAAATGAAACTGAAAATATAATGCAGACCAATTTACATAGCGATGTTTTCTTTCCCAATTGCTTGCAATAAAATAATTCCAATTAGTGACATAAATATTTTCCAAGCAAGATCACAATTAATCAGACAATGGGTAATCAACTGCATGCTATTTTAATTTTAAATAAGTATATGAAAATGTTCTGACTTATGATAGAAAAGAATCAATAACAAAAAATTTCAATAAAAAGAAGAAAAAAAAATCCACTTACAATTCCTTTCATCTCATCTCTCAGTTTCTTGATCTTGTCCATCACTTTCAGTATTTCTTTTTCTTTTTGTTTGTTGTCAACATTTTCCTCATGTTTACTCATCAAATCTTTTCCCCATTTTTCAAGTTCTGTTCTATATAAACTATTAATTTTGAACTCTTGGTTTCTAGAAGGACTGGAGCCCATTTTCGTGACGTCAGTAGTCTTTAGTTCTAATGCACAAAATCACCGGGTTCGTCATGGATCTGAAACATTTTCTCTATTTCAACAGCGCGTAAGGAGATTTCTTTTGTAATTTGAACGATGACATGTTTCACATGAAATAGAATCGACTACAGTTTTTTTGAATATGTCGCTCTAACTTCTTCCGATCAATATCAATCAACGTTATTTGAATCCCAAATTACACTTCAAAGGACCATGATACAACTGTGTGGCTTATAATATTGATACAAATAACGAACGATTTTAAACTTATGTTTACCTTAATCTAAGCAAGTGACGACTAACGGGACAAAACAACAAAATAAAATTTATAACAATATACATTATGCAATTAAACAGCTTATCGATAAGGTTGTAGGACAGAATGTCACACACTGACAGTCACAGGACAAAATGTCATCAACTGAATTTTCACTTTTACGAGTTCCATGTGGGACAAAAGGTCACAGGAGAAAAAAGTCACACTCTGAATTTTGTAATGTTGCAGATTTATATATAAACGACACAATTAATTACACCTTCTTCACTGCGAAAACAACATAATAAATAAAGTATCAGCCCTATGATATTTTAATATTTTCAAGATATTTTATAGCAGTTGGTACAAATTAAGAGTACACATAGTACTAACAAAATAAGTGCATTTTGTAACTCTCACTGATAATGTAAACTTTCATTAATGATTTAATCTAAATGGTTGATACAGTCTTAGTCTGATACTTCTTGGTGCATTGCTATATATCTTAACAGTTGAATGTTCGTAGCAACACCACGAAAGTTAAACCGTTTTGCAAAGAAAAGGTTTCATTTTATTAACATATTTGTCTAAAAAAAAAAAGGTAATTAAAGATTGAAACCAAACTTTTACTTGTATATCCTTATCAAAGCTACAGTTTCCTAAGAGTAATCCTTAAATAAACCTCAATGAGCTCTATACTTGTTTCTCAATTTGCCCTTAGGACTTTGGTTGCTAAACAAAAATACCCTTTTCTGTGAAGCCATCAATTAATTGTGAGCATTAATAGTAATAATTAAGAATAACAGAATATAATGATTTTAATACATTCTTTTAAATATCAGTTTTTGAAAATTCAAAGTTTGACTTTATGTCCCGATTGCCCGCCATTACTGTGATAATTGGAATAGTGACTTTTTATCCTGTGACTTTCTGTGCCCTGTGTATTTTTGACTTTCTGTCGTGTGATTTTCTGTCCGTTCACATATCTATAAATCTATAAGGATATAACTGCATTTGAAAAAAATAGCATTTGACGTACTATGTCATAAATATTTACCAGATAGAGATAAATATGGGTTAGACATTTCAAAGAATTATGAGAACGTGCATGTTTGTTTATGTATATGTTAATTGTGTATGGATGAGACAGGTGTACCCATTAACTGAAGAAAAAAAAAAAAAACGCTCGGTAATGCCATCTTGTCTAGCGTCTTATGTAAAATGTTAAAATACACAGTAATATTAATTCAAGTGCTAGATTATAATGTTCCCAAATACAAAAATTCAAACTCAAAAACAGGAAAGAGCGCAAAACCATGTGCACGTTCACACATCGCGAATTCGCGTCAGGAAATTTGTGACGGAGATATGATGATTTATATAAATGTACCAATGGATCATTTGCATCAAGTATTTAAATAGCGTTGTGCATTTGTATCAACTTTTGTTTTTATCTTTACGTAAAACAAACTATTGTTTGCATCTATATAAAGTCCTATCAAAGTACTGACTAATCATTTGTCAAAACATTATTATTTCTATGTGAAATTAATTAAGCTCTTTCTTCTTTTTTAGACATTAGATATTAACATGTCATCTTATCGTCTCTGCAATTTTAATTCAAACTTGCAAACGTGATAGTAAGCATGGTTACATATCTATAGGTACTACCAATGCTTTTGCACTAAAGTTGTGTTCATGCACGCATGTACGTCGATGTACGTACACAAATACCTATTAACATGCATATACATAGGTTAATATGTGTGTAGATAAATGTAGGTTGTTAGCTTGTCCAAAACAAATGCATACGTATATACGGATGTAATTTGGGAAAGATCAGCATACAAATTAATTAATTAATGCAATCGACTTCGTTAGTTACCAGAACATTTTCACTCTGCTTATGAAAGTAATGAAATAAATGACTTACTGAAAAGCATATTGAACGATTCTCGACTTTCAGCACAAAATATTGAAAGTATAAAAGTTATTCTCTCTCTCACGCAAACGCGCGCGCACGCACACACACAAAAACACGTACGTGTGCTGGAGGTAAAGGATGGGTGAACTTCACATGCAAAGCGTTGTTTTTCGTACTCAATAGAAGATATATCGAACGATGAAATTATGCAGTTACTGTCTCCGATCTGAGGGTCTAGTCATCGAATCTGACGGCCAGTATACTTTTCATATGGAAACAATTAAACGCTAATTATTGTATACATGTACGTCCATTTTACTGACCAAGTATAAAGAAGAAAAACCAAGAAAGTACCTTCAAATTGTACACTTTAAAAGTAACAATAACATTCACAACAATCCTGTTGTACGGTAGTCCGAGTTTCTCATCCCATTTTTGATATTTGAACATTTATGTTGGGATGCAGAGGCCATTGACTCTCACTCTACACCCCAACATTAATGTCCAAATATCAAAAATGGGGTGGGAAGGGTTAGAGGAAGCTGGAACTAGCTGTACGGTTACTACCTCACGGTGCAAAATGTAAGGCTAAAACCAGAACTAGCAATAGTTCATGGCTAAGAGAAAACAGTGAAATGAACCAAATTCATTACCAAAGCAGTGAAACGAACAAAATTTATCACCATGTTGATTTGTACGACAAGATCTTTGCACGTGTATTCGATGATTCACATCATATTCAATTTCAGTATTTCGTCTATTCCGATCCATTCGCGTGACCACTACATCTGCATGCTTTCAAGCGTTGTTTCATCAAACGTGTTTTCTAATCAAATTTATTTCTAAATTTAAATGTATAGAAAGCTACAATCAATATATCACTTTCTATGGTGACATCGAACATTTTAGTGTTGTTGATAACTGTAAACAACTGCCTACGTGTAAAGCGCTCAGCCACATGTTTTCGACGAAGTAAAAGAATCAGGAAGTTAATGATCGGTAACTATACATCTAAAGAAGCTCATTGGATAGCTTAAAATCACATGACCAGTGTATCATTTACTATAATAAGTTTGCATTAATTCTGCACCTCGATCTCAATAATTATGATATGCGATGCTTCGTAACTAATATTGTTATTACCACTAGTACTAACACTCTGCTTCGTCTACTGCTATGTAGATATATTAAACTAACAGCATATATTCACCTGAATAGATTTTACAACACAATTTCAAATGTAGGTCACTATGACCTGTATTAAATGTGGCAGTATAGCTTCCGACCGGCAATGTCACAGACCTGGCCATTGTTTTTAAAACCATGTCGAATTAATCCAGAGAAAACAGTTCAAACGAAATACCTTCCAATAAACTAACTACAAATGTCATACTTGCTGTCAATCCCTATCTAAAGGCTGAGTTTATTCGTAGAGTTTCATGGGGTCATTTAGATCTTTGTGCCCTACATTTTTACATGAACAATTACTGTATGAAAGGAATTGTTTTTTAGTTTCTGGCATGCATTACCAGGCATTGAGAAATAAGTGCATGTATCTAACGATGACGGCAGCATCAACATTGTTAAGATTGTGCATGCAAATTTATTTTGTTGTTTTTTGAAAGTGATATGAACTACATCGCGCAGTTCGTAAACGAGTAGGTGTTCCGCAGGATTATTTTTCCTAACCACTATAGTGTCACAAATATGTTATTTTGTACTTATGGCGCTAGACTGGTGGTTCTTGCAGTATTTCCGAAGTGGGTGGGTGGTTGTGTGGATTTAAAACAATTTCTATAGACATATTAGACATTGAATTGTCAGTTCTATTTTTATTTCGTAATACTATCCAACCTTTTTCACAACAGCAAAATGCCGCATAACGTTATGAAAGGGAAAGTGGTCGTAAATTGTCAATTCCGAATGGTGGAATCAAATAACATAAAAGTAGATCACACTCACTCATATCTGTATTGTGAATGATCTTGTCTTTTCATTGTCAACGAGAAAAGCATTCAGATGATAAAAGTTGTGGGATGACTCAAAAGCTCAAGCTAAAGTATTTTAAATGAGACCAAGTCATTGTCAGAAAGAAGGTAACAACATTGCTGTAATCAATTGATTAACTTACGTGTGCACAACTTTCTATGAACAGTAAATTTGGTACATTTCCTCAACTAAATTTAGATGAATAAAATTGACCTTTCTTTCGTTTTTCTTTTTCTTTTTACTGAAGCACAAAAATGTTATCATGTTATATTATTCCTACAAGCAACCTAAACCTTACAACTGAAAAGTAAGCAGACTTATAAAATATTTATAGGTAGAATAACCGAGGTTTTCTCTATACTAATATCGGATGGATCAATCATTACAAAAGTGAATGGACAATTGCCTGTCGGGAATTAACAGCTTTACTCATTGCCGGCGTATTTTTCTTAAGGTGGGAAATAAACACTTGCGTAAGTAAACTGAACAGGTTAAACAGCCTTGGAACCATTCACTATATATATATATATATATATATATATATATATATATATATATATATATATATATATATATATATATATATATATATATATAGATTCGTATTCTCAGTGTTCAACATTAAAGAATGTATCAAAATGATTCGCTCTCTCTCTCTCTCACGCACACACACACACACCTACACACACACACACACATCAGAAGATCTAAAATCTCTTCCTATGGGCCGGGATTTTACGTGACGTAGTAAACTCGTATTTTTTGTCTCCCATATTTGAGCTGTATCGTTTAAGTGGTAAATGTACATGGTGAATGACAAAATCTTTAGTAATATATATATATCTTTAGTATTTATATATATATATATATATATATATATATATATATATATATATATATATATATATATATATATATATATATATATATATATATACACGCACACCATGGTTACGACAGAAAATTTAAGTCACTATACTTTAAAATCTCCAGAAGCATGTTTAATTATTTGAAGAGAAGATCTTTCATAATACCATTAGAACATTATTTATAGAATATAATGCGGTCGTTTCTGTCATAAAAGGTCATAGACTTTATGATTTCTAGAAAGACGGGATTTTCAACTCAGCAAAATAATGGTTCGCTACAGAATACCCGGATGTGAATTTGTCCTATAGAAACAATCAAATAACTATGCATACATACGTATTCCACTGGTTATGTGTCAGTTCAATCCGAAAAATCAATACGCTACCTGACAGTAATGCAGGCTGTACAGCTTAGTGGTCATAAGTATATTTACAATATGGCTGAAAATAATGTGTTGTTACAGTATTCAGGACGCGCTTAGAAATGGTTCATGGCGACAATAAACAAATGAAATGTTCATAAATCACTATATACGTAAATGTAGATGGCAATATCTTTATATTAGTACCATATAGTTAACATCGAATCCAGCTATTATATTAATTCACTCCGACCAATTGATTTGCCCCATCCCATCCCAACGTATTTTCCAACTTAGTTTTAACAACTGTATTTGTCTATTTTCATTCTTTTTGTAACTGAAGATCACAGAAATTTGTGATCATTGTATCACCTTTGATATTATAATTGTGAGAAAGAGAAGTTCTAGTGTTGGTAATGAAGAAGTGCATACATTACCTACCTGTAGACTGCTCTAACTACCAAGTAGACGTGTTTGTGAGCAGGTAAAACTATCCAGGAAGTTTATCACCGGTAACCATGCAAGTCGTGCTCTTGAATAAGATCATTAGATAGAAAATACGAACACGATATTTTTTATGTGTACACTACACATAATAATCCTCCAGGAATATGCATTAACCTGATTCACAAGTCACTCGTAATGTTGACTCAGCGAGACCTTTCGTCTTTAGAATGATGCTATTAAAATATCTCCTCTTAATATAGTCACTTATCGATGGATAAAGCGGGCATTTTAATTGATGTGTAGAAGACTGTTACACTGTCTTGTTGTTGACGTATTTTTGTTCATGCGTATTCATGAAAAACGATGAAATCTTGTAGCAGGCATCCACGGTGAAAAAGGAGTCTAGCGGATTATCGCCCTTGGCTTTAGCTCATCGAAAGGGACTGTTTTTAATGATACCCAACTACTATGCAAAGTGAAGTTACTTATATATCGTATCTGGTACCTTGTATCTAAATCAGAAAATACCAGTTACAGGAAATGACATATCGTCTTGCCAAATCACTCATCAAAAATAATGATCGATGGTTTGCGACTATGGACGAGTAATTTGATCGACTCGACCTAAACAAATGTGACAATATTAGAACAGACAGTCACGTAAGAATGTACATTCTTACAATACAAAGTAGAAAAATATTAAAATATTAACAATGCCACAAACAGCAAATCACAAAATACAACATATACAAAAGTGCAAATTACACATACGTTTGCAACATTATATATTTTCATTTACTTTTTTTATTACAAATTTACTTAATGATACACCAATGACATAAGTAATACTTACATATTAAACAGCTAAACTGACTAATGCTAAAAAAAAGTAAGCGTAAAGGTCGAATTAATACTTAAAGATTACAAGTGATTATTTTAAAAACTGCAATAATAATAATTAAAAAATAAAATGTTAAATAATGTAAAGGAGCAAGATTTAATCTTTATAAATGGTATCAAAGTTTAGCAGGTGCCAGGAACGATGACACTGATAGATAAATTGAAAAACACAAATAACATTTACCACAGAGGCCTTCGCCTGTTCTGAAGCATCCTGTTGAATCCATCCAAGTCATGTATTGTTCTTTGGTCACTAAGTACGGTTGTTCCAAACTCTGGGGGCCTGGAATTAAAACACAAAGCTTGCCATACCCATGAAGAGCAGAAGAATATGGTCGCTACCAAAAAGCAATCAATCGTTACAACCGTGGGGTATCTAATATTTTATAAATATGTATATTTTGTAGAGGCTTTTTTTTAAGACACCAAGTTTGTGACTAATAAAAGGTAAATAGATTACAGTGACCTATAGAGTAACTCAGTTGCGTACAAGTTCACACTACCACTTAAACATTTTCATGACTAGCTTGAGATAAATGAAATTGATTATAAAAGTCCGGTCACTATCTAATTTGAACCAAAAAAAGTTAGGTAGGCGATAGTAACCTAATTTTGCTACATTAAAGATACTGTTGAGTGCATATGGACTTCCGCAGTAGTTCTACATTCTCGCGGTACCTCTAGATCAGGGGTGCACAACCCCTGGCACGCGTGCCGGATCCGACCCGCGAACGTGTTCTATCCAGCCCTCAGGGCAAATTAAAACAACACAGAAATCTGGCCCGTGAACAGTAATTATATTAAAGAAATTAGTGTTTGCGGCCCTCAAGTAGTCTTAGAAAATGCAATCTTGCCCTTGGCCGAGAAAGGTTGTCCACCCCTGCTCTAGATTTACGATATTATCCCGTACTTAGTTACTGTAGAAACTAGGTAGTAAAAGGTCGAAGTCTAAGTACTAGTGTTACCTATATGCTATTTTTTAATTTAAAAAAAGACAGAATTGAAGCAGAAAACTAGATATTCTGCATATAAATATGCATCTGATTACATTGCAATGATTGCAGTATTATTTATATTTCTTTCTTCGTTTCAACTAAATATACACTGACTGTAAAGTATAGTCAAATGCTAATTATCAGATACTCCAGACTTATTCACAGTATTTTGAAAGACATCAAACGTTTTCAAGACAGCCACTGTGGCTAATTTGTAGAGCTGGATTCCACGAAAAATTTTGTACTACCGCAATATAAGTAAGGATAAAAGTAAACAAATTGTTACTGACCTGGTCCAACAGGATGGTCCCTCTTCCGTATCAAGAAATTACTCAAGAAGAAGAATACCTGGAGTTTTCCCAATGCATGGAACATAAGAAGCCGAGAAGATGGTTTTCTTTACCGTGCAGAGGGGAAACTAGGACGGACTGGCCATGAGGAAACAAGGACATCTAACAATCAATAGAAATAGACGAAAATATGATGTAAAAGAAATGAAAATTGGAAACAAATAAAAGAAATGTGAATAAGATTCTACAAAACCTACAGGACAAGGAAAGTCATTGCTAAGAAAATTGGATAATGGAAAATGGATTGCCAATACAAAGTTGAGGAATGCCGAAGAAGATGGATAGCCAATACTAGTAAAGGAACGCCAATGAATTGTCTGACTTCAGAAATGACGTATGGAAAAGAATCGCAAAGATAAAGAAATTGGAATATATATGGACTATGTTAAAGAATATGGAAAGGAACGGTAATGGATAAAATGAATTGTTTTTGAACTATTGAAAAATGCAAACAGAAACTTTTTGAAGATGAAAATACTATTGATAAATTTACAGAAAATATATGTGAACTACTGAAAATTGCGAACAGAAACTTTTTGAAGAAGAAACTATTCTAGACTAATTTACAGCTGAAAATTGAAAAAAATGGATTGTAATTTAGATTAAAGGATGATCATGAATGGACAATTGACTTACTGAACTAGACAATCTAGACGGCTTACTATACTTTCTACTATTCTTGCTATAGCTTTAATAAAAATAGATAATTATAACTTAGGAAGTGTTTAAAAAGGTAGTTACAAACACCTATAAATAGAATGCAGGATAGAATTTTAGAACTTATTAAATGTAACTGTATGGTAAATATAATATAGATTTAGAGAATCTAATTTAGGAAGGTAATTGCGAATAGTGAATTTGAAGAAATTGTGCAGCACGTGCACGCGGCGCTCACAATTGAGAGCGCAGGTTGTGCACGTGCTTCAGGAGTCTATTGGATGTGAACTTAGTTAAGCAGCTTATGCTATAGCACTTAGAGAGACAAAAACTAAAATCTCTATTTCTGAGATAACAAGAATAATATGATAGTGCTAATAATGTAAAAAGAACTTTTAAAAAAAAAATTAATTTGGAAAATGGAAATGGCGTACTTACCCTACTTTGAAAAATTATAAAATCAAAATTTATTTAAAAGAAATACATAATGCACATGCACTTGGATAAAAAAACAGAAACACATAAAAACCCTTTATCTTTAGAACTAGGGGGTCCCTCAGATGATGTAATTCTGAGGGGGACCACGCCAATTACAATATTTCTGAATGTACCGATATGTAGCACGGGGATACCGCAATTATATTAGGAACCATCAACTCAATGTTTGGGGGCAGGGGTCTGATGCTTTTTTAAAATTAATTTCAGTTCATCAACAGCTGGAACAATAACTTGCGTTGATTTATAGCAAATTACCTCTATATTTTATTCATGATATTATTTCAAAAAAATAAGAAAATATTTCAGCTCAAAAGAAACTCACAGACTTCTACCACCCACCCCACCCCACCCAAAAATTAAATGAGCAATACCATATAGAGTAGATGAGATTGATATGTGTACGTTAATTGTTGTACAAGTTGTAAACTAAAAGCTGTAACTAAAGCGGGATGATAAAGCTTACACTATAGCTAATAATGTGAAAGACATGGTGCTGATGTCAGAGACCATATTGATAAAAATAGGAAGTCTACCATTTCCTAGCTACACTACTGATATAATAGACGCGGAAACTTTGAGTGGGATGTCAGCACCAAGGCACGATATTTTATCAGAGAGGGCCAGCAGAAATACAACACATACCTACTCAATAAAAGAGAAAATATTTAGTGGACTTGAAAAATTACATAAAGTTTTGACAGAAAAAGTGCGCTTCTCAAAATTTTAGGATGATTCACATTCTTACAAAAGAATACATATACTTAACACATTCACAAACGCTAGTAAATAACTGAAACTTAATATAAAATATAATATGGATTTTGAAGGGTTTTGGTAGGGATTTTGTTTTGTTTTTGTGTTTGTTTTTTGTTCACACCATTCCATTTGGCCACCGCCCGTTGGCATACATGACACGTGTCAAACTTGTGATTAAAGGATCATAAACATAATTAAATTATAATTTAATTTGTCACAAATACAACCATTTTGTATTTTTTTAAAATCATTTTTAAAACTATTTTGTCTTGAATAGTGAAAACACGCTGTCAATATCATTAAAATCGTAACGATATTCCTCGGAATTTCTATACATTCCTAACTGACAGAAACTACAGTCATGTTAAGGATGCAGTATCTTCTTATGTAGGTTCAACTGAATTAAATGTGCTGACGAGAAAAAAAATGATTTCAACACATGACCACGTGATCACGGTGGGTAGAGGTGTTGATTGTATATTAAGTAGATGCTATATCATTTTTGTTGTTATTTCGGGTTACTTGTGCTTCAAAGTGTCGTGTAGATGCAACACTTCAACTTGCAAACCTACACAAAGATTGACATCAACAATAATGTTGTCGTAACAGCCTATGTAAAACATAGCTATCTAAAACAGAACAGAAGAAAAGAAACAAGAAACAAGAATATTAATATAGGATTTTGGAAGATATCGCAAAAACAAGCACATCACGCGATTTTTCACGGATATCCTCGTAAGTTATTAGATTTTGAGGACAAAAGCTACATTTTGTGAAATAAGATTTAATAAGATACACGCCGAGAGATGTGCAATGAGAGAGAGAGAGAGAGAGAGAGAGAGAGAGAGAGAGAGAGAGAGAGAGAGAGAGAGAGGACCTCTTAACCGGAAAAACTCATCCAAGCACATTTAGACTTTAATACAATTTGGCAAGCAAAGAAGAAATGACCGCCTTCTGGGAACAACGGCAAATTATGATATCCAAACTCCCTATACATGCTTTGCTACTTGCTATGGGTCACATGAACTTCAGCGTCTGATTGGACAATGCAGGAAGAGAAAACGGTATTGAGAAGACATGAGTGTGGTATTATCAACGACAACAAAAAACACATAATAGATCTGTGTATAAGCAATGAGAGAGGTGCCCTGTTCACTCACGAACACATCCACGGATACACGTGTACATCCGCTAATGGTAGAGACGCTAATCAGATTTATCATATCCTGATCAAAACAACATGGAGGAGATTACATATATGTTCATGCCTTTGGAGGAGCCTATGTCAGCAGTGACCACTACTTCCGTGTCTCCAAGATTAAGCTGAAGCTAAGAAGATACTGCCTGTGTGAACAACAAACTAAAAAATTGACGTCGTCAAGCTCTGTATCACAGAGGTGAAAACAATGTTTGATACGAGTTCCAATAATAGATTCAGTCCGGTAGCCAGCCTGAACCTGATGGAACTGATTCTGCTAATTCGAAGAGGCAATCCAAATGGAATTCAGTCTCGGCGATTTATACTGAATGTTAGGAAAGAGGTACTGGACATCAAGCAAAGGAATGTCAATAAGTGGCAAATACATAAACCAGGAAGGAAAATCAACTACAGAAGACACCTAAAAGGAAGATTATTTACCACAAAGTTAGCAAGAAGTCAGGAACAACTTCAGACAGTATACAGACTGAAAAACACAAGTAACAAGAAGTGTCAGAAGAGACATATAAACCGAAATCTACGGCAGAGCAGTTGACGCTGAGATAGCGATACTTGAAAGAGAGGTAAGCACATTCTATAAGTTCACCAGAGAGCTGAATGGAGAATTTAACAGAGGCATACCTGTCAAGGCAAGAATGACAGACCTATTGCAAGCGTGAAAAGAGCAGGTAGAGAGACGGATACAGCACCTTCAGGAGGTTCTGAACTGATCTAAACCAGAAACCTCTGTTGATCCACATGATTACTAGACATCGACACAAGTCCACCTAGAGAGCCTGAGATATTAAAGTTGGCACCAGATCCCTCAGAAATGGAAAAGCATTAGGACAAGACTCCAACTACAGGTTGATACCGAAGGCAGACACAACAATAGCAGTGAAAGCCCATGGTCACGTAATCAGAATTCGAAAGAAAGCAGTTCTCGGAAATTGTGACAACTGGCGTCGCATCACTCAACTCTCAGTGCCCAGTAAATTCTTCTACAAGATCTTACTTCAATGAATTTAGCCGTCTATCGACAGCATCCTACACCCAAAACAGGCTGGATTCAGAAAAGTAAGAGGGTGGAAAAAACTAATATTTGCTGTGCTGAGCATCATAGAGTAGAGCATCAAGTCGAATACGCCTTTGTCTATCAGCTACATCAGCTTCTCTAATGCCTTTGACGGTGTGCGCCATAACAGCTTGTGAAAGATTCTTGAATCATATGACATTGCTGAGAAGATAATAAAGCTGCTAAACTTGTTCTATGAAACCTTTGAGTGCAGTATTATCCTTGACAAGAGTGGGAGTTTGTCAGGCCTGCATCCTCTCCCTGATCACTTTCCTTTTCACCAAAGATTGAATCACGAAGAAGGTCACAGCAGACAGACCCAGGAAAATATAGTGAACATTATTTTTTCTATTCTTTGTTCGAAAGGATATGGATCTTGCTGACAATTCTACACTGCTTTTGTTTCGTCGCATTGACATGCCGGAGAAGGTGAGCAGATTATGTGAACTGTCCGGACAAGTCGATCTCAAATATAGCCAGAAGAAGACCCAGACCATGCGTTTGAACGTATTCCAATCTCCCATAACCATCAACAACCGGGCAGTAGAGGATGCCAAGAGTT
>JAECUM010022484.1:0-28040 GCA_016617855.1 Megalonaias nervosa | reverse complement strand
AGAGAGAGAGAGAGAGAGAGAGAGAGAGAGAGAGAGAGAGAGAAGGGGTGGGTCAACAAGACCTGAGTAAATTTAATATTTTTACCTGCCCCAAAATCTGGCCTTAACCCGTGTGTTAAAATCAGGAACTGGGAACAACTAAAATATGCACTAAAATATGTAATAGAAAGTGAAACAAAATCAACAAGCAATTTAGTTCCCTACAACGCAAAAAAATAAAAAAATACACTTCCAATATTGCGAATTAAATCCCAAATAATCCTAAATGTCCTATCAGAAGTACAAAAATATACAATGTTCCGAATAAATTCAGATAGTCTTGAATGTAATGATATAACAAAACGGTGCAATCCAGAATGTAATTGAATGTTACAAAAATCTAAAGTAATATATTAATCCAAAAGTCAACAAGCACTTTAGTAATTCCATTGAATATTCTGAATAAATAATTCCTTTCGAATCATATCTATTTCAACAACACAACTTTAAACTCTGATCACAGATAGATTAACACAGACTGATCTAAAGCAGGAATAAATTATTTATTTATCCAGTCCCTATTGATACATTTTCACTTGGTATCTATAGTAAAGGAATGTGAAGCAATCCAAACGGGAAGTGAACATTCTATTTACAACCTATAATCGTAGACAAGAATTACGTACAATTTACAATCATGGACAAAATCAAGCACACAATATAAATTAAATATTCATATACGTAATGCATGCACGGTGTTATTTTATTGGCATCCACAGTTTGATTATGCTGATGTTGTATCACACGTAATGCGTTATTGGTCTATTTGTTTCTGAAAAAAAAATTCTTGGGAGTGTTTGTCATTTAAAGTTGTATCATATTTGTTTGATTCCAATATGGTTTCCTATCGCACTGGCCGTTTTATTGTGATCGAACTCTTCAGGTAGTATGACAAGCTGTGCCTAATGAGAAGTCGGTAACATTTTCTGAGTATCTTACCTGGTTGCTAAGGCTATTTCTGTGGACCTTGATTGATTGTCAGCGCTTATTTCTGGGCACCTTAATTAATTGTTTATCAATGTCATTTCTGAGTATCTTAGTTGTCAGAGCCATTATGGGTCATCTTAATTGGTTGTCAGTGTAATTTGAATACTTCTTTAATGCCTGACAGTGTTATTTCTGAGAATTTAATTAGTTGTCAGTGCCATTTCTAGCTATATTGATTGATGGTTAGGATATTATGTAAATTTCATGGTTTTTAACATGAGAGCCATTGAATAAACAAAGTCCATGGTTACTGATTCTGATATAGGTAAATTATTTAAGATTTACTGGTGCTGTAAAGTGAACGACAATTTACCCTCAGCCATGTCATTATTATACAATATACTTCTAAGAATGGTTTAAAACTGATCATCAAATGAGTACATGGGATTAGCATCTCTCCTCTATTCCGGCTGGCCCAGAATATGGTGTTCTAATTGTGACATACAAAGATACAAATTAGCTTGTGTGTGTGTGTGTGTGTGTGTGTGTGTGTGTGTGTGTGTGTGTGTGAGAGAGAGAGAGAGAGAGAGAGAGAGAGAGAGAGAGAGAGAGAGAGAGAGAGAGTAAAGTTTCAAATCAGATCATCAGGCATAGGATGACATTAACACACACACACACACACACACACACACACACACACACACACCACACCCGACTTGATTATGCATGGGTATTCTTAACAAGAAGGAAAAAGATTGTGTAATATATTCCTTCTGTCTGTGTGTCCTCAAATAAAATAATTCATATACTTATTAGATGATAAAAATTAATAAATCTGAGTAAAACAGGGCTTTGAATCCATTTTCGGTTGTTAGAAGTCAAATTTTTGAGAGAAGCTTCATTTCTATTTGATAACAACTTTTCTTTGTTTGATGTATTTGGGGTAAATACATATTGTACCGAATTATACAATAATAAAATGATATTAAACATTATATTTTTTTCTTTCCAGAAAATGGTATCTTAATAATGTTGACATTGGTACAACATATTTATTTGATTTTCTGTAATACGATGTTTTGTTGATGGCGATGAGATTACTTAATACAGCACTCCTTGAACGAATCATGTTGCTGGAAAAAAAAAAAAAACGCAACTAATTTCTATGTAGTTCATACAAGCGGATAGATTTCTCTGTGTTTAGTGCGCATTTCAATAATCATTTCATTTCACTTCTATAACACAGGTGTATGTCAAGCACTATAACCACAGAAGTATATTACACTATATTATATTGATCACGTGAACACAGAGTATAATACATTTTATATTACACTATTATACTGATCATGTGAACACAGAGTATAACTCATTTTGTATTACACTATTATACTGATCACGTGAGCACAGAGTATAACACATTTATATTCCACTATTATACAGATCCGGTGAACACAGAGTATAACACATTTTGTATTACACTATTATACTGATCACGTGAACACATTATTACACATTTTCATTTATCTCTATGTATTTGTAGGCTTGGTCTTAATTACGGCAAAAGGACAATTGCATCTTCAAATACAGTCTTTCCTTCCGGCTGTCGTATTTCGTCCTTTCATCTTTTATTACTATTATTATTATTATTATTATTATTATTATGTGTGTGTGTGTGTGTGTGTGTGTGTGTGTGTACTGTTTCCCTAAAACATGATAGACTGAATTTATTAAGCCAATGGTAGGTAGGAATACTGCTAATTCGATCAAGTTACAGGACTGACGAATCCGTGACAAAATATTGAATTTTTTGTCATGATTTTGTAAAGGTTTGAAGAAGATAAAATAGCAAGACTTCATATGAATATGACGGAAGTATTGACAAAGTATTATATTCATATCTAATTCAGTTTTAAGACTTATTGTTTTAGATTCATTAATCCTAGATACTTTGTTAATGGATATTTGTGGAAAACCCATTTAATGGTTTGTTTTTTTTTTGTATAAAGAGAAATTTGAATAACATGGAAAAGAATCTTAACACCAAATACAGCATTTAGGGAATAATTTCATGGAGCCTTTTAATTTACAACCACTAGAGTTTAAAAAAACGAACGTGAAAATATGAAGCAGTATTATTTGATCCAAAGTAACATGGGTAGAAGAGTGGAAAACTGGACATAATACTTATACAATCTAGAATATATAATATTCCTAGTAAAGAAGCATGATGAAAAATCTATATAAAGAGGACAATGCAATAGAGCATATAAACTTAGAGGATCTTCTCAAAACTTTAAAATTCCAAGTTTAAAGTTAGAGTAATCATTAAAATTAGCAAATGTACTAAAAAGAGGCATGATAGTGTTTAAAAACTATGCAGCATCACAGTGGCTTAGGATGAGAGGGTTTCAAAGTAATTTTTTTCCAAGCTTTTGGAACTGGCATTGAGGAATGTGCTGTTTGAACAATTAATGAAGCAAATAAAATTGGCACTTTTCCAATAGTTAGGAGAGAAGTGATGGCCTGCATACCCGAGGAGAAGAACTACAAATTTAGTGTATTTTGTTATTGATTTTGAGAAAAGCATTTGAAACTCATGGAAATCGATGAATAAAGTTTTAATCTTAATTTAATTTTGGAATAATTATAAGATACTGGGATTAAATGTTTATTGTAATATCTCATAATCAGTTTTACAAAATGTTTTTATATTAGAGTTTTTCAAAGATTCCAGAGGTTGTTGACAGGGTTAACCAATATTTCCATATCTCTTCTTATTATGTGCAGAAATATTGTCTATACTATTCAAGAATAATAAGAATATAAAAGGTATAAAGTTAAATAAAACAGAAAATTTACTTTCACATTTTGTAGATGATATTAACTTTTAGTATTAAATTCTTTGCAAGAGTTTCAGGGTAAAAGTTAACATTTCGAAATTCGAGGACAGTTTGGATGTAAGAAGTATAGTTCCGAACCTATTAATCGCAGATTAAACTTTCAGTGTGTGACTGAATTTACTTTATTAGGCATATTGTTTACGGTGGATTTGGTAACATAGTAAAGCTTAATTTTGAAATAAAGCAGGATTCATGACAATTCTTTCAAACAATGGACAAAGCTATCCCCTTAACACCAATTGCTAAAAATGTATACTGACCAAAAACAATTACTTTTGTGAGGATGCTGAGATAGCAAGGAGTCCGACTAAAACTGAAAAATATAGAGTTCTGTGTCAGTAGTTAAAATTTTATTTGCAGCATCTTTTCCTCCACTGGACATCATACTCATCATGGATGGCTCCATGTACACTCGAATAGAGGCTTCATCTGGAGGATTCGCCTGGAATCCAGAAATCGTCACATTTATGAGAAACTTCATAGGGGAACTTCCCATGGAAAGGCTACCTATTCGATTGGGAGTAATCGTGTACAGCACTGGAGTAGACGATATTTTACCTTTGACCCCAGAAAGGGCGTTCCTTCAGGATGCCATATATGGCCTGCGACCTAGGTTTGGCAACATAAACGCCGGGAGCGGCATTGCAGCTGCTTTGGCAATGTTTCAGCAGTACAGCAGACCTGGAGCAATAAGACGAGCCCTCTTGTTTATATCAGGGCCTCCAATTGACGCAACAAGTGCAAGAGCGGAGGCAGACAGGGCCAGATCGATGGGAATTGATTTTATGGTCATGGGTTACGGAAATGTCGGACGTAGAGATCTGACTCAGTTTGGTACTACGTCTCAATGGCTTCTACCCGGTGGAGCTACGATGTTAAATCAAGTGTCGCCATCAATTCTACCAAGAGTCACTGCAGGTAACAATCAGTTTATATGAGATGTGACTCTACTTTCAACCTTCATTTGAAAAATTGGCCGTCAGATTTTTAAAAACATTTTCAATTAAAATTAACATGTGCTAAATACATTTTCCCATAATTTTCTTGTCATATTCTGATGGATTCTTAAGTTTTAGGAGTTCAAACGGAAAAGTTTAAAAGTCTGGAATCTTGTAACAACTATTTCACAAGAAAAATTATTTTATAATGAAATATTTATTCTGTCGCTTTATTAAAAAGTTCCTGTCAATGGTGGCTGGTCGGGGTGGTCGGTAATGAGCGGTTGTTCCACTTCATGCGGGCCTGGTCTCCAGTTCCGGTTCCGGGTATGTGATAACCCAATTCCGACCAACGGTGGTGCCGGGTGTGCAGGATCCGATCGTGAAACTACATCGTGCATGGCGGCTCAGTGCTCAGGTATATGTGCGAAAAGGAATAGGTGTTTATATGAATACACAGATTTTGCTCGATTTCTCATAATGCTCTTCCTAACGCAACTTAGTCCATTATTCCAAAAACTTTTAAGACTCACTGCTTAAAATCATCCATCTTAGTTATAACTAAGCTAGTCCATGGCATAAGTTAGCAATACTTAGCAACTATCAGAACAGTTGTGTGGGAACAAGATTGGGATCGACATCATTTTGTTTTCAGCCCAACCTCATCCCCGGGAGGTGTTCAAAACTAACTTTAAAGCTTAGTTTGAATGTCATGGAAGAGCTAACATGATATTATATGCGCGAACGGGATTACTGTGTCTATAAGTTTTTATTTTATTTATTTTTTTTTGTGTGTGGGACAAAAGTAAAGAACATAGAGAAAAAAAGAAATATTGACATACGTGTTCCTGTAATTTAGCTCCAGAAACCCAAGGGTGTTCCTGGACCAACTGGTCGGCATGGAACGCATGCTCAGTGTCCTGTGGAGTCGGAATGACGTCGCGAACCAGAACATGTGTGTCCACTTTTGGACAATCTTGTAATGCATGTACCGGAGAATCCATCGAAAGGCAGAGCTGTATTGTCAGTGCGTGTGCAGGTAATACGAATTCTATTATTATCTTTATTGATATTTCGGAACAATTGTTTGTCGAACTTGCCCTAAATAAATTTTAGAAAACCATAGGTCGCTTGAGGTAATGAAAGTCATAATAATGGTAAATAATTCAAAATATCCAAAGATAAAATATTGGTCTTTTATTCACTTGATATTGATAAAGGCGTATCTTGTATTTTAAAATCTCTATTCCCATTCGCGACTCAATTACTTTCACTATCGAGTATGTTCTATGGGCTTTATTTACAATTAATTACAGCGATATAGGTCCAATGCTCATAATAACAATAGTTAAGATACAGTTTTGAATAGCTGAATTTATTGGGAGGCGGTAATCTATCATGTAAACATTCTCTCTTAACAGTTAACGGTGGTTGGTCTCAGTGGTCAGAATGGGGTCAGTGTTCTGCAAGTTGCGGGACGAGTTCTCGTTTAAGAGTCCGCCAATGTGCCAGTCCAGCTCCATCAAATGGAGGTGAATTGTGTCAGGGATACTCTGTAGATGAACGTCTTTGCCAAACTGGAGTACCCTGTCCAGTTAACGGGGGATGGTCCTTCTGGAGCGACTGGTTTATGTGTTCTGTGACCTGTGGGATCGGAGTTCATTCCAGAAGAAGGCAATGCAATAGGCCTTTACCTGAATTTGGTGGTGTACCATGTGCTGGGGATATGATTGAACAAACTCAGTGTGATACAAACGTACCCTGTCCTATTGACGGAGGATGGGGCTCATGGTCCGAATTAACCCTTTGCTCCGTCACTTGTGAACAAGGCGTTACGCGCCGTGTAAGATCATGTGATAATCCCGCCCCACTTAATGGTGGTCTTCAGTGTGCTGGTGCAGGATTAGAGGAACAGATATGTGACACAGGTGTGCGCTGTCCTATTCATGGTGGATGGATGAGTTGGTCAGAATGGAGTCTGTGCACAGTTACCTGCGGTAACGGTGGTGCTACCAGACGAATTCGGAAATGTAGCGATCCTGACCCCATTCAAGCAGACTTGTTTTGTAAGGGGCCAAGCTTCGAAGAAATAACCTGTAATTCTGGAATTCCTTGTCCCGTGAATGGCAATTGGGCGCAGTGGAACACATGGAGTAGGTGTTCAGTTGACTGTGGAAGTGGAGTACGCCATAGATCACGTGACTGTAATAATCCTGAACCACTTCATGGTGGATTGTTGTGCCAAGGTTCCTTTGAGGAAGAAGATATTTGTAACACAGGAATATTGTGTCCAATTGATGGGGTTTGGTCGCTGTGGTCAGAATTCGGTCCGTGCTCAAAACATTGTGGAACTGGTATGATGGTAAGGCATCGAGAATGCAATAATCCTCCTCCCATGAATGGGGGGTCGCCATGCACAGGAAAGCCTCAGGAGGAAAGAATGTGTGATACAGGAATTCCATGCCCAGTGCATGGTGGATGGGGTATGTGGACGCCTTTCAGTGTGTGTTCTGTTTCTTGCGGTGTCGGAAGAAGGGAGAGATCACGTGAGTGTAATAATCCTGTGCCTATGTTTGGGGGAGACTTCTGTCCGGAAATATCTGTGGAAACAGATGCTTGCAACACAGGTATATCTTGCCCGATTAACGGACATTGGTCTAGTTGGTCTGAATTCTTGCCATGCTCAGCGAAATGCGGAAGCGGCACAATGAAGCGTGTCAGGGAATGCTTCTCGCCGAAATTTGGTGGCAATGCTTGTAATGGCCCTGATACAGAAGAACTAACTTGTGATTCTGGAATTCCCTGTCCTGTAGACGGCGGATGGACTCTGTGGTCAGAATGGGAAATTTGTCTTGTACCATGTGGAACTGGTATCACCAAGCGATTTCGGGAATGCGCTAATCCTGCACCCATGTATGGTGGTGCTCCATGTCAAGGCCTTTCCCTGGAGGAAAAGAAATGCGACTCTGGCATAATGTGTCCTATTCACGGGGACTGGTCTTTATGGTCAGATTGGACCCAATGTTCTTCTGAATGTGGTATGGGCACAACACAAAGAATTCGAGTATGTGATTCTCCTGCATCGATGTACGGAGGAAAACCCTGCGTTGGGGACTCGGTAGAGATCACAGAATGTGACTCTGGTAAACCGTGCCCAGTAAATGGAGGCTGGGCGCACTGGGAGGCTTGGAGCGCCTGCGCCGGAGTGTGTGGTCTAGAAGAACACTTCCGTCTAAGACAGTGTACCAGTCCGATCCCCACATTTGGTGGTTTGCCATGTCAAGGTCCTGATAGAGAGATTCAACCATGTAAAACTGGGGTCTCATGCCCTATAGATGGAAACTGGGCACCCTGGTTGGAATGGGGAAAATGTTCAGTTTTGTGTGGAGCGGGAATACGAACTAGGTAATATGTTTTATTGATTGTCCATGCCTGTTGTGATGCTATTATTATTCTAATAATCCCTTTTCCCGATATCTTTATCCTTCCATTTGTGTCATTTTGGTTATTTAAGAAAACAAAATTCTGATTCATTCCACTCTGCATATACGATTAGTGTATACTTCATTAGTTGACCTATCGAAGTAATATTAAGAAAGGGTTGTATTCATTGTGGCTAATGTATTTATGGTAAGAAAGACAGCATGATGTACGTGCTAATGTGGACAACCTAATCCCGTTGAATTAAATAATTTTCATCCCCCACTACATTGATTTCAGGTTCTTCAATGATCATTTAAGCAGTAAGGTACTAGATTCGTTGTATGTAATAATCTGGTGAAGAAAAAACTTTAAATTCATCATAGATGCGGACGAAGCAACCAGCGATGCTAAATATTCAGCGCTTTACTCTGAAGAACAAAATTTGAACAATCAGCTTATGACTATTTGTTTAGAAAACAGCCCCCAAATCACCACACACGGTGATTGAATAAATACTCATGTAACATGAGAAATACTTACCTGACAATACTACTTAATGAATGATACAACCAATCGTTATACGAAGCGCAACAAGCCTTATCACGAAACATCTAGACGTCCATGACTCGTACATATACTTGATTACGATTTGCGGTACAGTTCTTTGTATCAGATGAAATAAGCTTACACATATAACCGTGGATAATATTTGTAACAACCCAGTCCACCGATAAAACAAGGGGCTTCAAAAGAGGTATGGCGAATCCTCGGCAGCAGCCAAGTTTGACATTTAAAGGAAGGCAAAAATAATTATTTTTATCTGAAATGTAGTTTGGCATCCTTTTTGGGAGAAAATCTCGCTAGTTGGGTAGAAGAAAGTTCCAAAATACCAATGACTGCCTGCCGAATGCTTAATATATACAGGATGTGCCATATATTCATTTGTATGATATTATTTACGGGTATTTATATATTTATATACATCTCTATTCATTTGCAGTTGATATGTTTTGATCTTGTGGCTCTACCGGTAAGATGCAATTTTTTTTGAAAGCTTGTATAAAATGTATCCGACGTAAAGTTGTTTTTATTTTATTTTCCTAATAGATTCCGAACTTGTACTAACCCTGAACCTATGCAGGGAGGTCGCATATGTGAAGGAAATGAAAAAGAGGTATTTAAGTGCGACACAGGAATCGCTTGTAGTGTAGATGGTCAGTGGTCTCCTTGGGGTGCTTGGTCCTTCTGCTCTGCTTCGTGTGGTGCTGGTTTGGAGACAAAAAAGCGTTTTTGTGACAATCCACCTGCTATGAATGGAGGCCATGAATGCGAGGGGTTCAATGAAGAAGCGAGGATCTGTAATACTGACCGAGCGTGTCCAATAAACGGCAACTGGGCTCCATGGTCTGGCTGGACACAATGTTCGGTAAGCTGTAGTGATGGAATTCAGGTTCGCAAACGAGAATGCAGCAATCCATTTCCTGAAAACGGAGGGGACCTTTGCATCGGGGATGATAAAGAGTCCATGAAGTGTGATAGCGGTGTCCCGTGCCCAGAACCAAGTAAGTAATTTCGTGGCTGAAGAAACAGGACAAGAGGTATAATTTTGGTTAAGTGTTATTTATTGTAGGTATTTAAATTCTCCTAACGTAGCCGAGGACCTGTTCATTTAGGTTGTGCACACACATGAATGAATCGGTTTTGATATACATAATATATTCTAAACGAAATGTACTAAACAATATTAGAATCCTTCATCTATACTGTACATACACAACGGCCTTGGATCTTGGATCTACTGACGATTTGCACGTTAATAAAATAGTATGATGATAGCAATTGTAGATTCCTCTACCGATCTAGGTAAAAGCCTTTAACCTCCATGACTTTGTCCTCATATCGCGCGCACATTGCCACGTGTGAACGTTACCCACAGGTGCCCATGCAAGAGGAAATTCATACGGGGTAGAAACTTTAACACAGATCAATAATAAAAATCGATGTTATCATACTACTCCGTCAACCGATTGTGAAATTATACGAGTGATGATTTTGGAACCTTCAAGAAGTGCTCTGGCAAACATGCACATATTTACTCGGTTTTTACTGTCTGTAAATCCACTATCTGTGCTCGGAGTCGTCCGTCTTTTTCTATTTCTGCTAACATTGTGTCCAACTCAGCCATGCTAATTTTTTCATTATCAATAGATATCGAGTAGAGTTTATTAATTATATAGAGACTGCTTAGTGTCGCGGTGAGAAGTTCTGGATCGACACGTATTCGCGAATACAGAACTGATGACATTATTTTACCAGCACCGCCAGTCACACCAATAACACATGATAAGGCTCCAACAACAATTCCGATTAATTTTTATATAATAGTTAATGTATTCGTGATTCTCGCCACACACAGAACAACTGTTGCTGCTGTAGCTAATCCGCAAATAGCATATACAACGACACAAATGCCTTCGTATTTTATGAGTTGCGCGGATCTCTGGGTGCATTTTTCTCGCAGTTGTTGCTCCGCTTCAATTATTTTCTCGCGTCGGGAACTTCGATGGTCCGTAATAGCTATCCTATTAATAATGTGATTAGTATAAATTATAGTATAAATGCTCGGTAGACTGGCCTTTATCAGGTGCAAGACGCACACGCACTCATTACTATTATTATTGGTACAACTGTGGTAAAATTATCTAAAAAAAGTCTTTGCCTGAGGAATTGTTATGTCCTGCACTGTTAATTCGACTTTTAATTAATTAGGGAGAATAGCCAGGTACGAATAACACTGAAAATCTCTTTTTGTTACGATCTACCAAAACAGGAGTGTAGTGTCAAACGCAGAATCAGATGTGTCTTTGAGTTCTGCCATCGTGTATAAATTGCTGGTTTCGTCTAATACCTTCTGAGAGACAAGCGTGATCCAATTCCCAATGCCAGATTTACAATCACAGAATCGGATTGACGTTGTTGAGCGGTGCCATTGATCCTTTTACCGTTTTCTGACAGGGGCTGAAATTGTCACTGTAGATAGTATTATAATCGCCTTTGGATACCGAGTCACTAATCGTCGTACTCGATCTCGAATCTAAAGAATTACTTGAAAATCTAGATTTTTCAAACGATCAGCAACGACGTCTTTGATGCTATCAACCACTCGCATTGTAAGATGTTTAACTGTTGGTGCAGTGCGTGAAGACAATGCTGCGAGCACCTTTGGTGCGCCTGTCGACAATCAACGAATAGCATCACCAATGCCAGTCCCGTAATATGTCAAGTAAACGAGTTTTCTCGATTTATGAAACACGTCAACCGTGTCGAGGCCAAGATACGACATTGGTGACTTATTTTGCCCGTCGCATCTGACTACAGTATAACAAAACCCGCATGGGATTTGTTCAGCGACTTACGGGGAAACGGGGAAACAGATCTTCCCGCGGAAATTTTAAGATATTGTAAGTTCGCGTAGATGATATCCGGTAATTTCATTTTTTCGTTGCACAGCTGTAAATTTAAGAATGTGTATACCATATTCTGGCATGATAGTGCGCTGTGGCTATTCACTGATTCCGTGGAAGTGAATGTCATGCTCAATTGCATACCACATAAATACATGCAATGTCTGCGTAGAATGTTTTTATTCTCGTAATTACTATGCCTGTTTATTATTCGTTTAAAATGTTTGATCCACGCATCTGGTATAGCTATTCTGGACTGTACAACAATACTAACCAATATTAAACTGCCTTAATGTGTATATTGATTGCCGAATAGATTGCAGGTCTTTATTCCTAACAAATACATCAACAACTATTCGATTATTAAGTCGTGCAAAATTACTGATATCAGTAATCTGTATGGCGAACTTCAGGTTTTAAGACTTAAGTTCAACTCGATATTATTTGTATTTGTGTCTGTATTATCGCTCGCAGCTTACAACACTAACAAGAACGTCCATGCAAAACATCGATCGTCACCATTGTTTATATTTACTGTGAAATATTTAATGGCTTGAAAATGCAACTCGACCTACGAATCAGGTTTTACGGGGGAAATATGCAGCTGAACCTACGAGCATCTGTTTATAGTCTATGTAATCCTGCATTGGTGAAATTTTCCAACGTCTCAAGAATTTTTACTCACCGAACGTATAACTGTAGATACACCTACCCCGTTGAGGAAAAAGACAATGAATTTAAAGAAATAATAGCCGGGATTGAAGCAACTAGGGTTCTCTGATCCTTTTTCAATTAGACAATGATATCCTTATATTTAAGCATGCAAACTGTGATTCAGCTACAGCAACTCGCCCGAGAGCGCGGGATACGAATACCAATCGATATCAGAAAACTTAATATACCTATAATGTCTGACTTTCTCCAGAGGAACTACGGTTAACTGTAAAGCTTCTTCGTTAAGGTTCGATAAGTCTTTGCTTGCGCGAACGATAATATTCGTGAACCTATGCGAATGGCCAGCAAAGACGAATACACAACATTTCTGCAATATCACATTTAAGACATAGTCTAGCACTGAGACCATCACGCACCGCATGCAAATGTAATTTACAGTATTCATAATGAAATGTTCTGGCGCATAGCTCACCTTTTCCAAGGCATATGCCTTTACCGCGACTGTGTCCGAATGCCATTTAACTTTTTATATACGAAATTATATCTAACTAGGTAAACACAGTTCCATACAGAGTAAGCACTTCATTTACGGTTATCTGAGGGTCTTATAAATATACGGAAGTGCAATCTGAATAATCAGTAAGAAACAAACCAATAAACTTAATGAAAAATATGTCCGAAGTCGTTGTTGATTCAAATAAGCTCAAATGATCCATCGCCGAGGACTGCACCAGCTCTCATACCTCTTTCTATGTTCACTCACTGACGACTCTGCTAACTTCAATGGTTTTAAGTTTTCTTGCATAATATCAAATATGCCTTTTCGCGCTTTTTATTATATTCTGCACCAAGCGCATGTCTTGTAACTCCAAGATAATTTCTAAGTCGAATGATTTATCAAGATGCACCAGATACGTATTTCAAAAATCAGGAAAAGTATTTTGAGTATCTTTGCCAGATCTGTATGACGAATTTAAGTGAAATGGTGATTTAATCTTTTCTTTAACGTTAGAAACATTTCATTGGTTTGGTACTATGATACCAGCATTAGATACACTCATAAATCCTTTCAAAATACTATGCGCATGAATATGTGAACTTTTCGTCATTATAATATATACCGTAGTACTTGTTTAATATAAAAAGGAAACATCTTTCTCTTTGATTGTGAATTAGTATCTTTGAGATTATTGGCACGCTACCGATGTAAGCGGCTACACATGAAGTTTATTACGGTCAGGCTAATGTGTGTAATCCATATAATTTACAGCGGTGTGAATACAACTCCAGATGAGCTCCTAGCATGCTAAAAGACAGAATGGAAGGCCGAGAGGTCATTCAAACTTATTACGTATAAAAAGTGTATGCGTGCCTCGTATGTGTAATTGACATCGCCTTACATCATCGAATTGTCTTTCATTTATCATGTATAACCAACTCGAGCTTCGACGTCCTCTCAGTTGTTAACGAAAGTATTATTTGTCGACAATATGACTCGAACCGGTTATATCCTGATCAGCATTATAACGCGTAAACTAATTCAGCCACCGCACACACTTAACAAGTAAGTAATACAATTCATGTGTGAAATTAACAGGCTGATGGCAAAAATGTGCACTGATCCTTCCTATATTTAGTCAATGTGAAAGCTGTGCCGTTTTTAATTACTATTCCATAATTGATTAAATGCTTATCCGTAAATGGTTCAGTATAATGGTAAACATGCATAGTCTTGGAATAATAATTGTTAGTCTTTCAGTTATCATGATTGAACTCGCGCCGCACGTCCTTTTCGTGGAGTTTGTGGACCTTGTACGTTGTAGTATGATAAGAGCAGTTTTGTTGATTAATGATCTTGGTTAAGGTATTCAACCCCATATGACTTTCCACTTGCAGGGAAATGGGAACGTGATATGACGACAAAGTCATGAGAGGGAAGTGTAGAAGGCTTTAACCTAGATCAGTAAGACAAATTTAAACCCGTTATAATCATATTACTCATAGTTTTTACCTTACCTTTCTTCATTTGCCCAGATGAATCTTTCTCATCACAGTAAAGCCTCTATCTATCATTCGTTGAATTCGAAGCATAGGACATTAATTTGTCCCCGATACAAATTTTACTCGTAAACCGAAAACGAGAATGAGCGAATGTGCATCCCATCCGAAGACTGACATGTGAACATCAAGGACATTACATACGAACAAAAGGACCAACTGTTCACAATATTCCTTGCAAGACTAAACCATCGATGATGACAATCGAAATCCAGGTGAAAGAAGACAATTTTGAGTTTAAGAATTCCTAAGTTCCTATTGAAACACGAATGATGAAATTTTGAGTATGTTGTAAAATTTAAACGCAATAATATAGTCAACCATATCAATAATAATAATAATAATACAATTCTGACTAGCATATATGCAAATATCACTGTCCTTTTCTTGTATTGATAATTTAAAAAAATAAAAAATAATATACAATTATTATACGTGTGTATGTTATGAGACCATCTCAACCAGAGTACTGGTCCACACATATACTAGTACTGAAATATAGGAATAATAACTTTGTGGTTTTACTTTTCATTACAATATTAACCACGTCCCTGTCCACATTAAAGCTAAGAAAGTTAGCGTACACGTGTCTTGCTGGCTTTGAAGTGATGAATATCTCTCTCATATATTCCATACAGAGTCCATCGTATTTATTTGTTGAGCTAACTTATTAGGTCCTCTTTGTGTCCTGTAGCACGTGTGGCGTCTACAACAGACATCCTACTGGCCCTATTCAATTCTACTTTCACATTTCTGGGCTCTGATTTATAGGGGTATCTATCTAGTGTCGGTCGAGCACTTTTCCAGACAAGAATAGTAAAGTGTTGAAGACATTTAATCATTTCACGTAAAACAAGCCATTCCTTCTATACTCGAACTTACCGTAGAAACAACCCTGGATCTGTCCATATTTTTGTATGCCAGATAGTTTGTGATCTTTCTCTTCTCTGATGGTATGCTAAATATTGTTTGTGTACTGATGTGTCCTTTTCCTTTCTGCATAGATATCCCCACCATCTTTATCTTGTGTTATGGCCTGTATAGTTGACTTCTTTATTTCGCGGTTGATTCTTTTCTGCTGCGATCTTGTTTTTAAATTCAGCAAGAAAACCTGGGCCCAGTATTCTTGCAACTATTACATCACAAATTTATTGTTAAAGGTGTGGGTTAAAAATGTTTACCTTCTGAAATTTTGATGCTAATAAAGTTATAGTAGTAGTACAATCAAGATGTTCTTAACTGTGTTTTCTCTACCAACATACTATTTCATATTACAGATTTAAACCAAGTAAAGTATCTGATCCATACATAATTTTAGAGACCTGAGCCTGAGATTGAGTTTTATTCTAATACGTTTTGAGAATACGGGTCTGATCTTTCTGCCCTTTATATCAGTCTCCTTCCAGCAATGCACGCCACAAACCATTATATCATTGAATAAACAATAGTTTACGGTAATATTTGTAAGCGCGTTAACTAAGCTCCGTATCCTTTGGAGACGGGAATGGCCCTTGGTCCAAAATGGGGTCTTTGGTCGTCACGTGACTCAAGAAACTACTTAAACGGGATATCAAGGCTTTTGTAAAAACTAGTACCTAAGTCCTAATGGCTCGAAAATATGTATTGAAACAATGCAACAATACGGTCACAGTTACCAGAACCTAATCAGGTCTTAGGACCCACTCGAGGTTTCTAAATATCAAATTTGCTTCGACCTGGCTCAGTGTTTGTTTTAGCTACAAGAAAGTGTAAAGGGCGGACGGATGGACGACATCAGAAAAAATAAATATCCCACCCCCTTGTTATTTGCTACATTTATTGAAGTTTTTAGAAGAAAGGTTATGCGCACACTAGCACGTGCAGGGTAAGATCTTTAGGATAGAGCACTTGATTAAATATGCCTTGTTTGTCACACTTAAGTATGATTCGGAATGTACTTTGCTACTCGAATTCATTGGCTAAAACTGAACGTGAAAACACCTACAAATATGGACTCTGTGGCATTTTTCTTAAGACCAAATCTTACACCACTGGACGGAGTGGTCTCGATGGTCAAAATGTCCTGTATCTTGTGGTGTGGGAGAACAGAGAAGGACCAGGACGTGTTTGCACAATGGGTTGCCCAGCGAGAGCCAGCTGTGTGGTGGACAGTGGGAACAGGTCCACACGTGCATCATGTCCCCGTGTCCAGGTGAGTGGAGAAATCTATGTATCTTCTATTTTCATGTGCGTGTATGTCTGTGCTGTCTGCTTGTCTGATGACAAACTTTGCTTACAAATCAAATGAAATTTAATTTTTCATAAAGTAAATGTTCATTACTCGAGAATACCAGTTCGAGATGTAGTCTGCCCTCGTCGGCGTTTTTAAATTGACTGTTAGAGACTTAAATGAACGTCTTTGAGTAATTGTTCTTTGAAAAAAGTGCACCTTTAGCATGTCAGTTTTAGAAACGAAGATAAATAGTAAGTGACATTGGCATGGGTTGTGAAGTTACTCTGCGATAATGGAAGTGAACCTCAACTAATGTCAAGGAGTCTTAAAGAGATATTAATGGAGATAGTTGCAAATGATTATGCTCATAATGGATTGCTTTATTCGGTTGGTATGTTATTTTATGTCAGGGAAGATCGAAATAAGTCACAGGATTTTATTTTAAACTGTCCTCTAAAGTTTTCGAAAGAGATGTTTCAGTTTGTAGATTTTCTATACAACCCCCTTTTAAAGCTCATATCTTTTTGTTTATACTTTACGTCTCATACGTCGCCAGACCCTCCAATTTCCTGCGAGGTGGAGTGTACATGGGTGAACGGTATTGGCTACGCAAAGTTCCCAGGAGACTGCAGCAAGTTCGTTCAATGTGACTCGATTAACGGCGTGCCGCGGATTCACCGTTGTCCATGGAACACACTGTGGAGCCAAAATATTCTGCAGTGCGTCCATCCCGAACAGTCAGAATGCCGTAAGATATCACACTGAGTATGGTATATCATCGAACACATGGACCAATAAACCTAACTCAAAACAACTTGGAATACTGTGTACTGAAAACGTTACCATGATCAAGATTGCTGCTGTCACAATTTTTATTTTTTATGCTTTAAAATTGTTTTCGGATTTTAATTCAGATGCATTGATATCATGGTGGTGGCAAAGTTTTGGGGCTTCAGTAATAACGTTATACGCTGCACCCTCGAGTCCTATACCGGCATTTCTATTACAATATGTCACGGACTCTGTTTTTGAGCATAGCTTAAGTAATGCGTTTTCCTACACGCCTACGAACCTTGCCATAAGTACACATTAACACGCATTACAATTAATATTTGTCATGACAGTATCAGATAATCGAGAAAAATCATATTGCATTTTGGAATGTATTTTTTGGCAAATATTTATTCACATAGACACGGTTTTATAAATGACTATAAGGCAAAAACTTTTATTATATACAAGCGGATAAATGTTTGTATTTCAGTTGTATGCCCAGATAAGTCTTATAATGGTCACTTGCAATATGACATTTCGTGTAAAAGTTATTTTGAGTGTCACAACGGGAAAGCTGAATCTCGATGCTGCTCTATGGGATCCCGTTATGAAATAAACCAGGGTTGTGTGCCGGACGACCTCGCTGTATGCACAGATCCGTGTCGACCCGTGGAAGTTCTCGGGCATGCAGGTATAAATCTTCATTTGGTTAATGACTGGATTAAAATCAATTAAATGTTCATAATAATAATAAAAAGAACTTACCCTTGTACGATCTATGTACATAACTAAATTTGTTAAGTTATACTTCGATTTAAAACTGTCGAAACCAAAACGATAAAATCCATCTTTGTCTTAATGGTTGTCTTGGCTTATGATTTTGCTAGCTTGTCTTAGTCTCAAATGGCTATCACGGATGTTTGTGTGACAGTATTTAAATTGTACCCTGTATCATACAACATTCTATCTGCCATACGTGTATTTAATCAGCGCTGTAAAATTTCTGCAACTGTTTAATAAATCTGATACTTACTAGGTATGGCTTATGTATGTACCGTGTAACGAATTTTCATGACCCCCTGTCTGTTATAACCATTGGTATGTAAAGCTTCAATTTCATGTCATTAACTATCATAACTCAGAAGACAGTTGTACTTTCTAATATCAACTCTCGTTACATTACAGTGGAATATTCGGATTCTGACAGAAATTTCACGGGAACAAATGTGTCCGATAGTTTTTTTTTTATAACAGAATATGCTGATTTCAACCGTGACAGCGACTCCCAGATAAAAATAAAATCATGCACGATTCATTTTCTATTGATCTTTATAACGGCATTTAATTAATTGGGATTTTCTTTCTACATGGAGCATATCAAATGATAGCAAGCAAATGTTGTATTTCTATAAAACTGAGGTTTAAGTCTAAGAAAATATGGTTGAGATACACAAATAATGTCCTATTATTAGATATGAAGAACATTCATATTTATATTTCTGACCTATTTTTATCATTTATACATTCTGCAAAGTTTTCAATTTCACGTAAGAAATTTTTATCTATCAGCAATGTATTGACAATGTACTTTTCATTAGCAGTCTTTGATACAAACGTACCTATGTCTGTATGTTTCAGCTAATTTTGAGGACTTTCCTTTAGAATCACTCTCTTTTGAGCCTAGCTACCATTTGTTTTAATTAATGTTGGCATCATTCCGTGTTGTGAATGTCTTTATGCTTTAGCTAAAATGAGACGATACTGAAATAAAGTCGGTGTTAATACCAGTAATTTTACATTTAGAATGCCACTTCCGGGATTCTAGGAAGGGGGAAGAGTGGTACGAGGAGATGATCAACGGTGAATGGATCCCTAGACCATGTGGGATCGGAACATACTATTCCCCCAAAGAATGTACATGTGTTTACAAACATGGTGGCAATGGAATGAAGGGTAAAACAAGAATTTATTTTGAAAATATGTGAGACATTGCTTTCAGGTTAGCTGGTATAGTTGTATCTTTAGCCCACGCTTTCATTCGTACGTTAGATTTTGTTATTAAGGCGAAACATCTGCCCCCCCCCCCCGCTCCCAATCCTAGTCTACCGTTAAGTAAACTGAATAAAACAAATCAGAATAATAACGACGTCGTCTAATTTACAGTATATTATGTTTATGAGTATGCTTTTTGCTGAAATATTTCAAACAAACACAGGCACAACAAAGAAGAAACTTACATATATAGTAATCCCATTTTGCGCTCACACATAAAATAATAGGGAAAACTAACTTCGAAAATCAATATTCATTAATTCAACGTAGTGTAATAAATCTAAGGTATGTGCCATTTGTATTTACGTCTCCATTTTACAGATTTATAAGATTTTAGTGATTAGTTGTTTGATTATTGGAGTCGGTGTTGGGGAAATATTCCTCTGCCGAGAAATTAGTCAATATCTAATAGCAAACGTCACAGAGTGCAGTGTTGTTACGATTTCATGATGGCATGGTTTAGTTTCGTAGTGAGTTCAGGTCAGAGCCGCATAAGTGGGTATGGAAGTAGTTCCTATTAAAATTTAATTGTGTTGATTGATTGCGTATTTCCGTGTGAAATATTTGTGATAGGGACTGATATTTTGTATAATGGAAAAATTAAGAAGGGATTGTTCTATTACCTGGAGACCCGTTTTATTGTTGCTATGAAGGTATATGCGGTGGAGAGATACATGCGAAATGAGGCTTGAAATCATAGTTCGACTGACCCAGGGATAGAGTAGGAAGATAGTTCCCTGTAGTTGGTGTTTGAGTTGTGTTTATATTTTCACGGCGTGAAGTACTGGCGCAACGTTATGGAAATGTAACAAGGAGAAACCATGCAGTTGTGAGGTTGCCATGCAATTGTAAAGTTGTGGTGCAAATGTGAAGATGAAATATTTTGTGGTGATTCATTGATCAAAGGAACATTATTTACAGTCTTTGCACGTTGTTAGAATTTCCAATAGCCAACAGTTGTTGTCGAGAAGTCCTTGGAAATAAAGGGAAAACAAGTGACCTCTAGTAGAATTCACGCGAGTGTTGGATTCGCTCGGTAGAAAGAGACCCCTTGTGTATAACAATATAAATAAAATAGTCACTATCGCTCAAAAGCTAATCTCAGTTAAGGTATTATCGAGACTTCGACTATTTTTAAGGATAATAAATTTCTTTACGACAAATACTTATGATGCATCCAGTGAATGGATGTAATTATCTTCCAACTACTGCTTTATTTAGCCATAATTATGTCATTCAGTCTTCATTAATGGCGACCTATATATCTCTGTAAATCACGATGATGACTTTGGTGTCCCCATATACTCTGCTGTCAAAAGATAAATTCTAATCTTATTAGCATTATTATATTTTGATTTTGAGTGTTTAAGAAACCATTTTCATGTCAAGACTAATTCATTAATAGCTATTTAACATAATTCGTGCAGAGAGAAATCTCGTAGGAAAATTTATGCAGAAATATTTGGAAATGGGATAGGTGATTGTCTTCTTTTCTTGCAGTCTGCAAACCTGATCTCTATCTGCCCTTCAACTCCTTGCTCGAAGATCTATCCCTAAACAAGGGAATTCAGATAGAGGGTGTAAAATACCTCGGGGACGGGACGGCCCATTTCAATGGACGGTCCTTCGTGTTGTCCAACATTTTTGCGAATGCGGAGTGGGGCAGTGATGTCCATATCTATGTCCGGTTCAAGGCGGAAGGGGATGGTGGGATGCAGACTCTAGTACACAACTCAGGATGTGGCAAGGAAGACCTCGGTCCCTCAGTTTTCATCGGTCTTGATAGGGGTCAGGGGTACGGGAAGGATTTGAATGTGAAATTCTCAGCGGTACCAACAGGACCTATACACTACAGTTTTATTAATATGACAATCCCCGTATGTTGGTTTTTATTTGTTGATATTTATGTGAAATATCGAATAATTTTAACACATAAAAAAAGAAGACGTGGCTTATTCCAGATAGATAAAAACTTTTAAAGTCGTGTGAACTCCTCATGTTATAATTGTTTCATGCTATTGTTTGAAATCATCGTAATAGCAACGATCAAGTGGTCTTTCTAAGTAAATGTTTAACGCACATCGAGATAATGCCTTTATATATTCCAATGATACAATGCAACGATCTTTTATACAATTATTATCTAGTTCGATACTTCCGCAAGGGTACTTGAATTCAAGAATCCGTGAAAATAGTGACGATAAAACTGCTCCGAGCGGAGGTCTTGTCTCTGTGTCACATCTAGACACTATTTGGTCATTTACATGCAAAGTAAACGCATATAAGTTTCATATAAAAATAACACTTTTAATCATTATGGAGCAACGTGACTGAGTCTTACTTCATTTTATGCTTATGGGTATACTAATACAACCAGCCTTTTATTCGTTTCGAACTGCTGCATATATGAACAAATCGACAAGAAAAAGGGCAGTGAAATAGAATACACAATAGTTGCTTAGCAGTTTCAATGACTTACCCGTGGATATTGCGTCTCGGATTGGTCTTGCCGTAATACGCGCGTGTGTGTGTAGAGGTGAGTTATGTAAATATTCATTATTTATTTTAATTGCAATTTTACCGCTTATTTCAGGACCATACATTTGAAGAAGCTTGGTTCAGATTCAGTGATGGAGATTTTGAAGCCACACTCAGTTCAGAAAAGGGATATTTGGAGGCGAAAAGTGGTAATAATAATAACAACAACAACAACAACAACAACAACAATAATAATAATAATAATAATAATAATAATAATAATTATTATTATTATTTTAAAAATGATGAAAACATTACTGTTTTGCCCATGCTGAAGCAGTGTTTACAAAATATTGATGACATGACACTAGAAAACCAAATTTCTTACTGTTTAAACTAAAGATATATGCATTTGGAATTGAGAAGTTTCTATTTTAATTAAAAAAAGGTACCTCTGTGTTGAATAGACAAAAACATTACATATCATTTTAAGTTGAGCTGCTTACAGTTTGAAAAGGCTAAATAATCATTCATCCATGCCTAACATACAGACACAGACTGCAGCTATAGAAGCTTTCATATATGGATTGATCAATTATTTCTGATTGTTAGGCAGCATTTGACAGAGTTGTTAATTCAATGGCATTTGTTGTTTGTTTTTTTTTAGTGTTGATCAATTGTCTAATGTTTAAACACATTTATCAGTCATTTATGTATGGCATTAGAACACTAGATTCTTCACTACACTATACAACATTCATTATAAACATCCTTAGTAATAACAATCCTCAGTCATAACGTTAAGTAATTGAAGACCCATTTGTAAACTAAACACCAAGAATTTTAAAATATACGCATGTAGACAATAAACCCATTTCTCGTTGTTTCAGTGTAAAGATATAATCTTAAAAATGAATATAACATGTATAAAGATGTTTCGCAGACTTGCATTTTGTATGAATATTAAACAATTTGGATTTTCTCTGAGCGTAAGACGAAATGGAAATAACTCATCATCACTAATGGCATAAAAGATGATTATCATTTATATGTAATAGAACGTACAGCTCGACTCGAACGATCAAATAGACCTTTTGGACAGATTTTTGTATTTTGAAGATTACAGAATATAACTCAGAGTTAAAAATACCAACTGTTGTTGCTAAACATTACAACACACGCACACAAAATTATACCTTTGGCAATTAGGATAATCATATTAAATTTGTACTGTTTTCTTTTGAGAATGATTTAAAAAGTAGTACGATCAAAGATCCCATTGGAAACCTTTTGCTTGCATTATTTATGGACAAGAAAGAAAAGGAAAAAGATTTTCAATAAATTCATGACGCAATACGCTGACTTTGTATGTTAATCTGGAAATTGCCATTAAATAGCACCACCTGAATTGTGATTTCTCTGAATTTCACTTAGCTCAACAGTAAAATGCCTCGATGGAGTACATGTGTAACTTCATGTTTAATTTGTCAGGGAACATTGCTAGAAGACACGGTGCCATCAACATAGGGGGGAACTTGTGCCGCATTGGAAATGACGCTTTCAGTGGTTTCATTGGAATTCTTGATGAAGTAAGTAGTTATTGTTAGTTTGTTACTTTCTATTCTCTCTGCAAACTTCTATCTCATTGTCCCTCCCCCATAGTTACTCTATAGCTTTCGTCTTTGATATTTATTCGTATTGATTGCTTTTATAACTCAAATATATTTAGTTTCACATGTAGTTTATAAAATATCCACCTTATATTCACCATTAGCGTGTAGTCGTTATTATATTATGTAAATTTGTATTTCTGGAATCTTTTAAGTAGAAGCGGGATAACACTACATTGCAAAAAATGCAAATAACAAATTTGGAGAATTGAGTTGTGTATGGGTTGAAAAAAGTATACGATTCAAACATACGCCTACCGCTACTTAATAATTTATTGCATTCATTTTCAACAGTTACTAAACTGTACTAGAACGAAGGCTTTTGTAGTTCCCACAGATGTCTATTCTTTCAAATTGCTTATTGCAGGTCAAGATATATCGATGCAGACCACCGGGCGTATGATGACTGATGAAGTCATTAGACAAATTAAACGAACTACCTTCCTTTATGCAACATGTGCAACCGAAGTGCAGTCCGAATTTAAATTTTACTTTGTTCATTTCATAGCTGTCCATTACAAGTTGGGTTCCACGTTAGTTCTTTTACATATCGAGCTTTCACATAATTTTTGTTTAGTAAAACACGTCTATTTGTCCTGTTGCAGTTTCTTTCCTAGATTTCTATCACTAACAAATCTGTGCTGGTGAAAAGGGAATAACTGATACCCCAGCCAAGAAAATCTGTGATAAACACCAATAGTATATCCTCATGTAATTGGTGCGAAAAGTGCAGATTCATTGGAGAAAAGCAATTAAATGAAAATGCACGATACGTCATATGACTAAGATTTACACAGACTTGTATTCTTCTAGGCCAGTATTTACTTAGGATTCACATTCTCATTTGTATGGAGAATGTCAGATATTTTGGGTTAGTGGATGACCTTTACCTGTTTTCATCTTCTGGGTTTATTGTTAACATATGGTAAGCTTATCAGAAATATGAATATTTAAATTTATTTCGCTATAAATTCATCTCTGTTATTACTGCAGATTGCATGACGTTTCCCAAGAAACAGCTTTTTAATTTTTGTGAGAAAAATGGTACATTGAATAAAACCTTTAAAAGTTTTGACACAGTTTTAAAGGTTTTAATGATCATTTGGGATCTATATGTCCATTTTCGATGCATAAAGATTTAAAAAAAAAATAGAAACGAAACATTGTCATGTACATAGTTTGACAACGCAATGATTTATCTTCCCTTCCTTATCTCATTCCTAACACGTTTAAAATGAAAAGTTGGAACTAATTGACTTAGCATAACCATAGAGCAGAACACGCTGATCCCAGTTAGTATCTGGATGATTAAAACCAAGAATAAAGGGGTGAAGGTGGAACTATTTGGGTTACAGTCAGCTGTTAACAGAACTAACACGTACGTTACAATTTACAAGGTTGCTTCCTTGCTCTGGACAATTCATGGGTATTAGAATTTTCCCTAACTCTGAACATAAATATCTTAGAGTTCGAAATTTTCGGCATTATCATACTGCCTTGATCGGCGACTTCTGTTGATCACGTGACCTATAATGGTCACGTGATACGAGGAGACTTGGTGTAGATGGGTAGTAATTTATTTTTCCAATCATCATCTGGAACACAGTAGGACAAAAGTGAGATCTTTATTGTACAGAGCGAACTCACTAGTTACTGATGAGACGGATCGAATTGAAGAAGTAGAGCATGTGAAAGCTGCACTACGAGTAAACGGCTGTCCAGAGTGGATTTTCAAACTCTCAAAAAAGAAAACAACACAAAATAAAACAAGTAGTGGCCCAAATAAAACCAAATTCGGTATGTCATACATCCACGGTACATCAGAAGTCCTAGCTAGAGTATTCAGACAACACGGGATCAACGTATATTACAAACCATACAATTCTTTAAGAAAACGCAGTCATGTGAAGGACTACTCATAAGGTCTTGAGAAAAATGTATGGTTTATCGTATCAAATGTATTGATAGTGAGAATGACTATATTGGTGAAACAGGCAGAGTTAGAAACAAGGATTAAGGACCACATGAGTACAGAGTCTTCCGTAATACATGAACATTGCAGCAAAATGGGACATACCATCATTCCCAATCAACCAAGGTTATCACACGAGGGGAAAACATATGTAAAAAGGAAGGTGAAGGAAGCAACTGAAATGTGACAGCAGAGGCCATCACTAAACAAGGACGAGGGGCTTGAATTACCACCCATCTACACCAGTCTCCTGGTATCACGTGACCATTATAAGTCACGTGGTCAAATGTAGTTGCTGATGAAGGCAGTATTATATTGCCGAAAATTTCGAACTCCTAGATATTTATGACCTGAATAAGGGAAAATTCTAATAATCATAACAGGTATGTTGATTTGAGCGTTCTGTTTGTCATTAGGATGGGAACATACTAAGAAAGCTGTCTTTCTCATATCATGGACTACGTGGTATCACATTTCAGTGTGGGTTTTATCACCTAAGACGGGTTTCATTGTTGGAAATTGGTAAAAACATGCAAGATGAACTCTTGAAATACTGAACACGATAGCGTTGCTTGCCGCTCTTATTATTATTATTATTATTGGGGGCGGTTTTTTATTTTAGTATGCATTAAGTAGAAACCATGGCAAGAATTAAATGCCTACATTTAAAAACAGGATATAAACTTATAAATTAGGCTAATACATAGTTACGTTGGGTTGCTCATGGCTGCTTTAGAAAGAATATATAACGCCAGTAACATTTGTTCTTAATGAACCAAAATTATGTCGAAGGTCTAGCCATATTTACAAACTTAAAATGTTCTGGAAGAGAAAGCATGACCCACATCCTTGTCATTTTATTTGTGTTTTAGGTTTTTGTATAAAACTATGGTAAACAAAAATATTCATTCGTATCTTAAAATCAGCCTGTGGAATCACTTTCAGTTGTGTTCAGATATAATTATTTGAGAGGAATAATTTATTTAAATATTATTCATAGGAATTACTAAGTGCTCCATGATTTTTTAAAATACAAAAACACTATCTTGGGATCATCGTGAATTCATTCGAAAACCTTCTGGATTATATCATTATGATAGGTCAAGACTACTGGTACATTGGCACAGTCAAGACTATTGGTTACATCAGCACATTCGATATTGAAATTCATTCGGTAACACTCAATACGTTTGGACTTGTGATAAATCTTTTAGGGTTATCTGGGAATTAATTCACAAAACTGTAAGTTCCTCTTAAATTTTCACTTTGTAACTTAGAGAAATAAATTTATTTGTTGATTTTCATAAACTTGTTGACTTCGCTTCTTTCTGTTAAATAGTTTAAGACCATAGAGTCGTAATTAAGAGGACACAAATACCGACTTACATCAGACTCTACTAGGACACGTACCTAATTCGTTGTACTGTGTGCATTGTCTTACATTTATTGCTCAAAATATACCTCGCTTATAAATTAATCGAGTTCAAATGGCAGGTTGTGTTGTAAAACAACATGAATTATTTATATCCAAACGATTAAATGAATGTTACACAAATAACAATGTGAACATTCCGTATTTAAATGAAATGTTGAAAGAAGTACTCTGATAGAAATGTGTATATGGCTCAGTTCAGTGATCATGTCATATTTAATCACAACACAAAATCACCCTCTTAGAGAGGACACAAACCGTTCCTTTCTGCAGGCTGGCAAAATACGATTGGTTCATCTCAGTCCGAAACGCAAGAAGACCAATCCTAGTGTTATAGAGTGCAACCCAAATCGTCCAAACCATACGACTCAGAAGTCAAGCAAGCAATCAATCAATAATTCGGCTAGCTCATCAGATGAAAATGTACTTAGATCGTGTAGTTTGTTATTCATAAAACAAATCACACACACACACACACACACACACACACAATAAAGCCATAAGGTGAATCATTAAATAAAGTGAAAAAAACCCCTGAAATTTCCACGTCATTTATTGAATGCATTATGTCAATTTGATAGTGACAAGACGATGAAGTTAAAATCAGGATTGATAAATGAAATTGTCATAGGGTAACTGCTATCTATTCAAGACATTAATATGCAATTCTGAATCTTAATGAAACTAAAACAATCTACAGATCCTGAACTGATAAGCAAATTGCGTGTTGTGTAGAACTCATCAACCTGATCAGAACTTCAGCTACTTCCAATACATGTCTTCCAGTCTGACAGGATGAGACATAACTCTATAATTTGCAAAATGCATATACTTATCCTAACATACAGGAATGTAAAAAGGATGAATAAGCAATAATAACAAGACAGTAACGATTAAAAATGTAACAGTGCCTCATATTACCTGATGCTGAAGCCGCAGTCAAACAAGTGATTTTGCTTTGTGCATACTTCTGCAAATCATCAACTATTTATTCAAGGTTGGAATTCTAGACTTAAATCTTCT
>JAECUM010022483.1:0-12273 GCA_016617855.1 Megalonaias nervosa | reverse complement strand
ATGTATTTAGCGAATGATTAATATCAAGAATCACATAATGCTACTTAATTCCAATTTAATACTTTAGCAACTGACATGCCACAGCCCCAGGTGTTTACGCCCATGGACGTGGAGCAACCGAGACAATAAGTTTTGAAAACGCATTAAGAGGAGGCTTGAAGTGAACCCTTATTGAGAGAACCTTCTTAAGTTTGGTTGAAAGCAGATTGGGGTATTGTCGCAAATTTTAAAGATTTAAGACAGGAAACACCTTAAAAATTAAAAACTGCAATTGCTAAAATGTCTATGAATTATATATCAATAACTTTCGGGATTACTTGAATACTGGTGAAGAAAGTTATAAAAATAATTTATATTTTTAAAAGATTGAAAGGAAAAGTAGCGCGGTAATGAATTGAGTGCCATACTTTTTCCCACTTCAACTCTTTGTCTATTACTTCCGATGCTAATCGTCAATGGTTATTGCTCGGATCACTATGGTAAATTTATATCTTCATAGAACAGATACCGTATGCACTCGTTTATAAGTGGAGTCTAATTGCAAACAACAAAGATTTTGATCTGCCGTAGCATAATGCGCCTGCAGATCAGAGTCTATGCTGTTTGTTCTACTGATTACTCCTAACAAACTGCACAGACCCAGATCTACTGGCGCATTTATGCGACGACAGAACTGGGTCAGTGCAGTTTGCAGTTGAATTCGTCTTGGAAATAAGTATATGCAGTTCGTAATTGCACTGAATACATGCAAAGTTAATACGCACGCCTCCCGGAATACAGTCGCCTACGAGTTTGACAATAATGTTGTGATACGGGGGCGCTCACCAGTTATTATGTACCTTTGAGAGAGTGACGTATGTAAGGTGAAGTTGTTTGCATTTAAAACATGCACAGTGGAGAGAATGTTGGCATACCTTTATGTTGCTTTGATGTAATGTGACTGACATTTCTTTGGATATTGTACTTTTGCAAATTTTAAATGATCTTAGCGCACTGCTAACTAAAATGACTGCTCCCTTGTGCTCCAAAAATCAGCCTGAATTTGTCTAAAGTACACTATCCTTAGCAGCTATTAAAATAGGGAAAATGAATTTTGCCATACTAGACAATACCAGCTTCTGAAAGTGCAATGAATGAATTACCAAATATAGAAAATGTAAAAAAAGTTATCGGCTCTTTTTTTTTTTTACAATTTACCTCTAAGTTCAGGAAGTGAAAATGACCAAGGGAGCTAGCACTTTTTTGAAAGATGCACATCTGGAGTAAGGCCAAGCTGTATACTCTATAACCCATATTACACCCATCAATCATACACCAAAATAAAGGGAATTAAAGGTTCTTTTAACAATACCTAAGATATACAAGGTCTTTTTTAAATAGCCAGTATAACTAGTGAGGAAACCCGGGGGAATTCTTTTTCTTTAAAATTCTAACCAATGCAAAATACGAAATTGTAGAGCGCCACCTACACTGGTATATTTGCATATGTTCCCAATCCGTTGTTTTCACGTGACGTCACAAAACGTGTGCACTTCCATATCCGCCATATTGATTCCCTAGCGACGCAAACCGACACCTAAAAACATTGTTCCAACCACATAATTATGACGGCACGTATCATTTTGTGCGTAAAGATATCTTAATACACCACAATCTGTTGTGTATGTCAACCGCACGAGACCGAATTCTTGACATCGCCCCTATTTTCTTAAATTAAAGACTGACATTTCAATCATCTTTGTTATTCTTTCATAAATAAATAGATCCATCAATAAACAGACGTATAAACAAATGGATACACAAATAAGTACAATATGTAATGATTTTCAATTTTCATGGGCTGAAATCAATCATTTCCTTATCGTTCAAGTTAAAAAGTCAATACGTAATTTCATATTTCAGTAAGCATATCAAGAATACTCGATTGTGACATTGGAAGCAAAATCATGTTCCGTTAGGCACATCCTTCATTTTAATACACTGAAGATGAAACATCTTTGAACAGTTCTCGCTTTCAGTCATTATCATCCTCTGTTCATGATGTCCACCACAAATACAATAGTTGATCGTATTAATTAAAATTGATTTGTCAGCTGTCTTTGGCACAAGCACTTGCTTTCGTGACAAGTATTTGTACATCCAAGTTCTGACATAATACACGGATTATTAAGTTCCGTAACTGATATTGTATTCCGAAGATCGTTGTCCGGAAATGCTAGTTCAAGATGACAATCTTGGGGACATTATGCAAGACAATTTAAGGATAAAAACCAAATCACAATATTGTCTGTCAGTGATAACTGCATTTCTGTTTGGTAGTAATATGCGTAATTACGGTTCAACTTCAATATTCCGTCTTTCGATATAAGCTAGGGTATTTCCAACATTATTTTATCTTTCGTGCTATAGGGGCTCTTAATTTCATATAAAATCTGTGTATCATTTATATGAAGTAAATATCGTTATCGACAATTAAATCAAATTTTTATCTTGAATATACGAGATGACTGATGTTGACAACGGTTTGACAAGGACTCAAAATGGCGGCGCAAGGTGCGCGCGCGTTGCACTGTGGGTATTTGCGTACACAATCGTGACGTCTGTGAAAACAACCCATACTACAAACTGACTAGATGCTAATTACACATTCTAAAATAAACTGCAAGGCATATACAAGGCTAATAATAATTTTACACTTACTTGGGAAACTTGAACAGTGCGTTGTACGAACATGTGAGTTGTACGATGAACATAATTACATCTTGTACAACATGATAATAGTTGTACGACAATGATAATGGTTACGGCAGGAAGTAAATACGAATGTCATCTAATCACATGGTAATGTATACTTTGTAATCCCTTTTATGGTGATTGGCATCGAAAACTTGTTTTGGAATTAATGATTAAAGTTTTCTTAACTCGACTGATTTTGATGAACCCATGCGATATAAAAAAGGTTTGGATGAACCCAGGCGATACCAGACAAATTTTAACAAAACCCAGGCGATATCAGGCAGATTGTAATGAACCTAGACGATATATATTAGTCGACTAAATTAGTGCAGCCGCGGTGCCCCATTGGTTAGCGTACCAACTCAAGATCAGAATTGTGCAGGTTTGAATCCTGCCATGATTAGTTCCGGTAATGGTAAGGCACTTTACTCCAAGTACTTTGGTACAATATAACCTTTAATGTGATACTGAGCTGATAATTAACAAATAAGAAAACAAACAAATCTCATTAGGAAGTATTAAAAGAAAACAATTTCATGAGAAAAAGAATTGTTTTTAACAAATAAGCATGAATATGTTTGTTTCTGTATTGCTTAACAAGACCTTTAAACATGAATTTTTGCTAGTGTAAAAAATATTGCTTGTTTTTATATTCATTTTGCAGCAATACTGTGGCAGATGCAATAGCCGGTCAAAAGGATTGAATTCTTTTGAATTTTTGTGTCACTACAAAGTAGTTGTAATAGGTTATATTGTACGAGGTACATGTGATCAGCGGGATTGTGACTATTTTTTAAACTGCCTTTAATGCTTCCGGCTTTTTTTTTTAAAGAGGACACAATTATATCCACGTGGTATATTAAATGTGATACTGTGTCAAGCAGATTCTGATCCATGGAAGAATTTTCAACAAAATGTTTGGAGTTGTTCCCCCATAATACAGATGGTAATGATTGATGAAAAATAATCATTTAATCTCTTGATCTTCATGAAATTACACATTTCAGAACAAACGCCGAAATGGAGGTAAGCAAAATGACGTCATATGACAAGCTGTGGAAACAAAGACTCTCAAAAAGTGTGTAAAATACAACCAGTTCGAACGACCTTTAGCTTTACTACGTATGGTATCTTGTAATGCACGTATTTTGAATTCGTGAAAGAAGAGAAATGTTTGTTCTCTGAGAAATGTTTAGGAGATTGCTGGCGTAATTTAGTACACGTTGGGCCTGGAGAGTATTTGTCAACAAAGGGAATGAAGAGATGGGTTTTTCTGGACCACAATGAAGTTTTTAAATTCGGTTAAGATGAATTGATCACAATTGATTTTGCTAAATAATTTTTCGAGAAATCTTTACTAAGTGGATAACAAATGGTGTGGTTCAGATGGCTTATCTAAACAATAAGTGGTTAATATTAGAATGATTCAGAATAGATGCTACCGAATATATATCTATATAAATCATCTATATGGGTGCTTCTTTCACAATCTTGCATAAGGTTTGTAGAAAGGAGAAAAGTAGAAATTTGAAATCTAAAGGACGCAATTTACGATACTATGTTTTGTTGCATCAACTCAGTTTCATACAAGCAGAAAGTGCGAATGGAAATTCATTGCTGATTTTGTACTACTGTTTAAAAAGACAAAGAGTACAAAAGCATACAACAACTACGCACAAAATGGCTAATGTCAATTAAAAAAACAAAATTTTAGTCAGGAACTATGATTATCATAGCATTTTACAAAATTTGCATCGAAAAGTACTTAGGTTTAGTTAAGTGACCATTTACTGTTTACAACAGAGTAGTCTACAGTTGACCGTATTAAAAAGTTGGCACACAGCTTTATCAATCTAAAATATCCCTTGCCTTTTCCATCGAGTCGAGAAAGAAGCCTCGTATGTAATTCGTCGACAGCGTGAACTATATTCTGAACTACTTTTGTTTACACAAGGCTAGAGCTGGGTACCACGAAAAATTGTATATCGCGGCATACCGTGATATTCCCGAACATACCGCGATCCGTACCTTATACCGTAATTATCTTAGGGTCCAACAATTAATGTTCTGGGACAGGGGTCTGGCACCTTTTTGAAACAATCTATGGCTGTCAATAGCTGTTATGTGCATGTTAATTGTTGTATATGTTTTAATATAAAGGCAAACTGCAACTAATGTTGGATGATTAAGCTTACACTACAGCATAACGAATGTTAAAGATATTATGATGTCATTATAGTGCTTTGGTGATAAAAATAGAAGTGATGACACTGCATCTTTGCTAGCTAAGGTTCCGATAACCCTATCTACACATTCGTATATCGAGCAGATACTTCTGCGCTTCGGGTCTGTGAATTTCATTGGATGCGGCGGCAAGCTACTGCATCCAATCAAAATTAAGTTGTTCAAATTGAAAACTGTTCCTACGTGATCGAGACAAGGGGAGTACACAACTTGAATGGACTGATAAATAAGCAAATTTTCCACTGCCGGTCCGTGTTTACACAAACACCTTTCACTCAAATAAACCTGTAATGGCTTCCCTCTGGTACATAGTCATACTTTCGATGTTAAACTTACAAAGTGTCCGTTTTAGGTCAGTTACCACCACCGTTTCAGCCGATGTACAATGCACCACACTATTGGTTAGTTGGCATTACATACTAAGGGAGGCAACACATGAAATCCAATAGATGTCGCTAGGACAAAGCACCGATATAGCTGTTCGATCCGTCAAGGTGTAGATAGGTGTCATCAGAACCTTGGCTAGCGAAGACGATGACACTGAAGCCTACAATTTACATGCAACACTATTCATAGAATAGTAAGAAAAACTTTGACTGGAATGCCAACTCTCGGCAAGATATTTATCAGAGAGGGTCAGTAAATATAACACACATACTCAACAAACGAGAAAATACTTAAGAAATTACGTAAAATTCAAGCAAAATACAACTGCCCTCCTGAGAATCATAGGATGGTTCGCAGTCTTACAAGGTAATACACGCTATTAACACATTATCATACTCTAAACACATTATCATACTCAAGAAAATAACTGAACAAAATAATTTTTAATCTGTTATTTTTTGCAAAAGTTAGATTTCGCCGAAATATCTGTAACACCATTCCATTTAACTACCAAACCGCCATACGGGACACGTGACAAGCATGTGAGTGAAGGATCACAAATATAATTATATTTGATTTATTCAAAATTAACTGTTTTGTAAAACAAATAGTAATTTTGGGAATTATTTAATCATGAAAAGTGAAACAATGCTTTTAATATCATTATATTCGTAACAAATTTACTCGAAAATTTTTGCACTTTCCTTATTGACGGAAACTGCTGAAGTACCCGTACAATAGAAACAGACCACTAAAGAAATACTGCGGTAAACTGGTGTATGGGCAATACCGCTACACGGGACGAAATGGTGGCGGAAGGAGATAAAGTCAGTCAAAGGAAAAGTTTTACAAAAGGTTAAAACATCTTGAAGAAATGGAAACATTATTTAATGAGGGATGTTTATCTGCATGTGTACATGGATAGTGTTGACAAATCTGAGGAAATCAACTAACCGGTATTTGATTTTTGAATAGAAAATATATTTTGGAAAGGACTTCAGATATGCGATGGAAGCACTAGAATACTTCCATCTTAGACAGTTAGGTGATCTTCATGATTGCCAAGTGGGGGTGGGTGAAGGCACTCCATTGTTGTGCGATGTGTTTGAAGAGTTTAGATCATACGCATCTAATAACTACGTGTTACATTCCTGCTACTATTACATAGTTTCGTGACAAGTGTATGAAACTTGTTTGAAGATAATCGAAGTGGAGTTGGAAGCGATACGAGACGGTAATATGTACTTGATGATAAAAAACGGAATCAGAGGACATATTAGTCAAGCTGTTTAAGATACGCTAAGGCAGATTACAAATATTTGGAGAATTGTGGTTGGCGCAATGACCAGTCATTGACTGAGCAACTAGAAAAAATAGTATATACGATAATCTCTGTTGCAGTATTTACATACGGAGGTTTTACATGGTGTCTTTAACTACGTAACAGAAACAAGCGAATCCAACAAGTTTAGTTTAATCAACAAATAATTTATTTCTCTAAGTTGCAAAGTGAAAATTTAAGAGACACTTACAGTGATGTGAATCAAATCCCAAATAATCCTAAATTACCTATTGCAAGTCCAGAAGAATGGAATGTTCCGAATGAATTCCAAGAGTCTTGAATGTCCATCGACAACCCTCAATCACGGACAAAAAATTAAGCATACAAATATAGATATACATAACAATGGTTAAATATTGAAGAAATTGAACAGTAGTTTGAATCAAACGTTAAAATATAATATGATGATAGAAAAATGGAATTTCTCTTTGATGTTGATTTAGAGATTCGAAAAGAGTAGCACGAATACGTCAATGACTGACTGTTGGCACCTATTAAGATGGTACCCGTTCACGAAGGAATGCCAGATCAACCAAATCAGTTAACTGAAGAATGGAAATAAAACTATCAAAGGTAAAAAAAAAAATAATGTGCACGTTTCTTCCCCACAATTCAAATAATGTTATTAACTACATTAATCTCATATACTATATGAGATTACGGACAAGAGTTGAAACTAATGACTTCGAAAAAAGACAGTTTCAAGTTGGTGAGCATTGCGATATTCGGTAAGTCGATGGCAAGAACGGAAGTTAGCATTGTTCACGGTGTGAAATCATTCGAGAAATCAAAGAAAATGAACGAGCTCAAGAGAGTCATTAGTATTAGGGGAAAATACTGTTTTATCATGAACAAAAATCTGAACAGTTTTTGCTCAGCAAACCTGTGTATTCAACTAAATTTTTAATCGCAATAAAGTCCAGAAAATCCAGTTCTATTCTACAGACAAAATCTGAAGATTTAGACCAAATTCGTTACCAAAACGTTTGAAGATTTAGACAAAATTTGTACAAAATGCTATCTCCAAATTGTACAATTGACACATTGAAATCCCCACCCCCAAACAAACAACAAAAAATCCCCGCATATCACTAAACATGGCAATTGTGGAATTCAACAGTCTCAGTACTTACAGATTGGTTACCATCACCCACACCCACCACCCGAAAAAAGATATTTTATCTCCTATTATTGTTGTGCCCATTTAAATGAAAGATGCCACAAGGATACTTTTTTTATCGTTACATCTTTTAATTTCAAGTTTTGTTTAAATTTTCCTTAGCAGGTATGGAGTGACTTTACCTATTCGAGATTTTGGGATTCTTTAAAGTTTCCTAACACGATACTAAAATAACGTCCTGTAGGTACAATTTGTGATGTGACATAACGATATTCCATCTTTTTTTCAGGCTACAAAGCTTTGTGGAAACTGAAAGCGAAAAGAACACCAACATGAAGGAGGTTTCATTCATGTGAAGTTTTCAGTATATCCTTTCGTATTTTTTTATTTTTTTAAATTTTTTTTTATAGACACGCATGTTTGGAGGTCGATTTAAAATTAGACGTACATATTAACTTAGACTTTAAAAGCAAGATCAAAAATATTCCTTTCTTCTTTTTCTTTTTCAAGTAGGAGTTAGTCTGTGAATATTGAGTGTCTATCTGTAGTACTGCGTGTTCTGCAGTTTCCCCGAGAGCAAATCACGCTATGGAAACAGACCAATTTTACATTTATCTCCTATCCTTACTAACACGCGATGAGGTCAGTCCCGTAGTATAACTCCACATAAACTGTTTTGCACCTTCCATTGCTTTAATTACAGAATATTTAAATCACACGAGAACCATTTCTTTAATTTATTCACTTTCGCATCGTCATCTTTCTGTATATTTATTACGTTCTTTATCTGCTTTTTTCTACAGAGTGCTTCACAAATTTGGCATATATATATATATATATATATATATATATATATATATATATATATATATATGTACGATTGCCGGTCAGGGCTGATCTGTTCGTAGGAATCGAACACAAACTCATATGGTTATGAGTCCGACACCTTTATTACTGAGCTCTCTACATCCACGCATGCATGCATATATCCATCCATCCATAAATACATACATGTAATTGTCCTTGATTTTGTTTTTACGGAACTTTTAACATTATTGGCTATTTCAGGTCGTGGAAATGGGAGAGAAGTGATTTTCCCATGGGCTCACCGAGGCAGCCGACCTGGGCTAACCTGGGCGAGCCCGACGCTCTACTAAGCTACCGCCGATCCGTACTTACAAGCAGGCGTGTATGGATACAAAGAAACAAATAATATGACGGGAATACGGCCTTATTCAATTACAACATACTAATAAATATGCCCCTTAAGTATCGTCTGCTGTTATAATCATCTTGTCATTTATTCTGGGTGCAGCCTGAATGTGCACCGTATTGACGGCAACTTATAATTTTATATCAGGACATTTTGTTTCTTTGTATCGCATTCAGGAGAATAAAAGCTCGAAGTTGAAAATTATGCTGCTGACTACTTTTGAAAAAATTTTAATCATCTTATTTCCTCCTCTGAATGTATGCCTTGGAATTATCTCCCTTGGATAGAAATATCCGTAACATAAGACCAGCAAGCATTGCCACGCCTGTGGTCGTTGATAATGCAATATATCTGTATATCTGACATTAAATGCAAATGAGCCATTAAAGATAAATCTTTCAAAAATGTGGGCGTATCTTGGGAATTTGCCATTAAATTATAATGTCTCCGCGAAATACAAATGCCACAGATTTTTCTGGCGGAGAGATGAACTGGTATGTATCAAACAAAGCCAGCACATACTTCACAGTGACAGTTAAAGGCATGAAATAGTATACTCATTAGTTTCGGAGAAACCGCAAGACCGTACCGACTGAAAAAAAAAATATATTTATAGCAGATTTAGCGCAATTTACTCACACCAATTAAGCAGAGATAATACAAATAAGAGAAGTGGTGTCTTTTTTCCCGTGTCTGTAATTTCGTATTCTCTAAAGCGCTAAGGTATAGAGCTGATAAAGACAGAAATATTCTTTAGCTAGGATACATTCTTGTTCACGTGTTAAAAGAATAAAAGACTGAAAATGCAAATCAAAAGATATTGAGACAATGATAAGATGTTTACTGTTATTCTCAACTTGCCTATATAATGGCGATTAGCTTGATTGTCAGTCATATAAATGTATTTGTAGGAAAACTATTTTTGACCTAGAGTTATCGTTACATCCCGTTACTTATGATCGACGTTGTAATTATTCTGTTGTTTTCAAAAGGACTAGAACTTGATTTTTTAAATTTTTAGTTCACGTTCAGTAGCAGTGAGTAAAACAGTATCGGCAATGAAATCGATGAAGTACAATGTTACAATGATGATGGAAACCTAGTGATTGACGATAACTCTATATGGAAACATAGTAAATCTGTTTAGAAATCAAGTGAAAATCCTAGCCTTAAAGACACAAAGCGTGTGTTTTATAGCACTGTGATATCCAGGTTCTATCAAACGCTGTTTTTAAATTATCTTACCAAATACGTTTTCTAGTCAAATCAATTAACTAGGTGTACTTCCAGCCTACGGGTGTTGCTTTTGGCTACCCGTTTTATTTCCCACTGCTATGGCGGATGGATCGTTTAAGTTGGGAAGTTGAACCAAGTGAAGCATCATTTGTGATTGATACGTCAATTCACGTCTGATATCGCGACTGGCGGCCTGCTGGCTTTGATTATACGACATAAGATACTTTTTTCATGATGTAATTGTTAATTGATACGCTATTTTTAGTAACAGGACGGCTTTGTTCCACTTCAGCATCTATAAATAGAACCGCTCGTTTACACGTGACTTCGGAAACTAGAGCGCACACAATCCCCAAAAAGAAAACAGGAAATAGCTCCCCCCCCCAACTCCTGTTGAGTTATGTGAACATTTGACAAATTATGCATTCTGCAGTTTTGGGATTGGATGATGGATTGCGTATAATTTAACTACTTACTCAGAGATAACCTGAGACACGATGTAGTCCTTCGCGTGAGTAAAGGCCATGCTACAGTGTATATAAAAACGCATGGTATCTCCTCGTGTGCAATATAAACGTTTTCGCTTTTAGTTGTTATCCATGTATTTATGCGAAATGTTGTTGCGAATCCATTATATTTTGTCAAATCCAAAACGCTTATAACTACTTGCAATCTCTCTCTCTCTCTCTCTCTCTCTCTCTCTCTCTCTCTCTCTCTCTCTCTCTCTCTCTCTCGCAATACCTTGTCTTATATTGATCATAGCCAGTATCCATATTAATGTCTCCGTAGCGTATTTTATTTTTCTAAACTACTGGCCTGTTATACGATGTACATATATACGTACATGCATGCACACTCACACACATTTCAGAATATCAGGTTCAATTTCTTTAAACAAATTGTATCCGTTTATTTGGACAGATGTTGAAAAAACAAGATTTTCACATAAGGTGAAAATATAAATGTATGCAATGACTCTTCACTCTCTCGCTCACATAAAACATATACACACATATACATACATATACACACATATACATACATATACACACATATACATACATATACACACATATACATACATATACACGCTTGCAAGCTTAGAGAATCATACTGTATCTTTTAAGGCACGTATCACTGTCAAAACTAATGATCATGTCACACGAACACTAAAAGCCTGCTTTTTAGACCTGGGAATTCTCTGATTGCATTCAGGCTTCTATGTACTCATTCTTTTACACTACCGGTAGTTGAAACGATTTGTTTTTAAAAACGTTTTGATGCAACAACATACACAATTCATCTGGTAACCGTAATTTAGTTACAGCTCACAGAAGCTGTAGATAAAGAACATGGCTTCCACTACCATGGTTTTGGGTTACTGGTGCTTTGATCTTGTTCTAGTGAGAAAGCGAAATAATTATATAGACTAACGATTGCTGTCAATTGTCATATCATTTATGAAAAGTTTGTAGTAAATAGTGTGAGTTCAAATAATTTTGTTCCCAGCATGATTCTCTAGAAGTTATCACCTTAAATTGCTTTTCATAACGATAACTTTGTTCTGTTCATCTACACTCCTATAGCTTCCTATATATCTAACTTTCACTTATTTGTTTTTAAATCCAAGGTAACTTAAGCCGAATTACGCTTTATTCTTCATATTCTTCGGTAGGGTGATAGTGTTCTATTCTTTTTCCTCAATCGGAATGTTCTCTGCCTTTTACGTCAAGCCCAGAAAGAAACCTCGGATGTATTCGTCGACATCGAAAACTATATTCTGAACTATTTGCGCTCATTTAGAATAATATGGCGGTGGAATGAGACAAAGTCAAAATCGGAATAATTTTGACCTTTGCTGTTGTAATATATGTGGTACACTCCACCAGAGGCGAATCACCAAAGACATCAAATGTATATGTATTCCTACAACTACTTCCGATGCTATTTCTCGACCTGATGTTCCGATTGCTTTATCCTGTGTGCATGGGCGCC
>JAECUM010022482.1:0-19920 GCA_016617855.1 Megalonaias nervosa | reverse complement strand
TAGTATCGATTACAAACCGAAATTAACTGACTGTCGAAAATTGGGTGCCTCCTCTGTTACTGAAATAGGCTGCAAACTGGTCAACATACAAAATTTCACCCCTGAATACCGAAAAATAAACAAAAATAGAAAGCAAACTCTTTAAAAGTAAACTGACAATCGTTAAATTCTATTGTTCATCGATGTTACGCTCTAAAGTCTGCTGGACCGTTCTGTCAGGTTTCTGCAGGACCTCCGTCCCAGCAATATTCATAATATCAATCCGCGCAAGAAAAGCGTTGATGAAGATAAAAAAAATTTTCTACTTTGTATAACAAAAATCACTAATTTGACAAAATACACAATTTTAAGCATTACATGTACAACCTAAATTTGTAAAAACTCGTTGTTCTAAAATGATTGTAAAATTTCTTGAAGGCATTAGCGACCATGCAAAATGTTTCCATTTCAAGAGTTAAATATTTCTTATATCTACTCTTAAAACGTAGACATCCCCAATCTCCATTCAGATGAGACCAATTCTGGATTTCACGAACAGAACCTACGTCTAAACTTAAATTTAAGTCTACTGATCAGATTGGCTGAAATTTAAGACTGACTTAAAATTGGATAATCAAATTTCATAAGGATGTATTTAACTTTAAGACTTATGTTGGCGAAATTGGGTACAGGTTCTTAGTACCCCAACTTTGAACATTAAACTGAAGGTCAATCTCAAAGTCCACAAACGTTGCTGTTCTGTAACTTTGATTTGAATGAAATCAGAATCAAATAATGTTCAGGACTTCACTTATGTTTTTAAACTAGCACATGTTACAACTAATCTCCTTTTTGGTTTCTGGGCTTGTATGAGAATTTCTTCCTCAAAGCTCTTGGAGAGGATCGAACGTTATTCAGTTAAGATATTGACGAAGCTCCCAGACTGAATGCACACTCAGATTTTGAGAGATAATAATAAATAATACATTTAAATACAAGAAATTTCATAGAAGTGATACATCTACATAATGATGTCTGCTAAATATGAACAAATAATTGGTAACAATTCAGCAAATATAAGACTTGTGACAGTTGTAAGCTCGAGTGTGATCTCACATTCAGATCGTTGTGAATAACGGGCGAGAATACAATATATTTTCTCATATAGGATCAGAAATATTGATTGAATCCACATGTCTTATCATTCATAATAAATTACGTTTTAGATGCGAACATGGCATTTTTGAAGCTTGATGCATCTGTAACTTGTTAAACAGAGTTTGAAAATACATTTATTTTTCTAATGAAACAGTTTCGCTAAGCTGACCGGTAGTTCTTCATCCGCCAAATTACAAATCATTGCCAGAGTATAAAACCAGTCATATGAGTGTAATACTTAAAACGAAACAAATAGCAACTTTTCCGGTAATTCATCAAGCAAAGGTTTTTTTTAGATAAAGGAAAAATATATTTTTGATTTTACACAAAAGAAATTATAAACCTATTTTTCGACATAATTGGCCATACAGACGATACAACTGTTTGAAATAAAGCGGAATATCTTTGCCTTCGCGTAAAGAAAGATATACATTTCCATTTTGAATGACAATTAATATATTACCATGATAAATACCTCCCATTCTTCTTGATGGACATGAATAATAATGCAGATTGTTTTAAAAATCAATCATATCTTTATCCTTATTTGTTTTTCTAATTTCCTTGCAATGTAAATGTGTGACTCTCATTTCTTATTTACTATTTCAATTTTTACCCAAAAGTTTACGTTAAATTTTGGGCAGTCCTTTGTGTATTGTATTTTTAGTGTATGACGAAGCCCTATTTTGTAATTTGATTCTTTCCTGTCAAAGAGTACTTTTATAAATCCGAATGTGACAAGTATTTAAGCAAAACTCTGTATATGATGTTCGATATAAACATCATGATTTTCACCTCAGCTACTGTTTTGCTTCCATTGCATCATTTTGTTTTGAAATATTATGCACAGTTTTTCTGGGGAGTGAGTTGCGTTCATTCTGAAAAGATAATTATAAGAAACACTGCCTTACTGAAATCGGGAGGTGTGGAAAGATAAGTTATCTATAATAACCCATAAGGACTAACATGTTACCATGAATATTTAAAACTCGAAAACACGTTGCGCAGAATTAATTAATGTTACACATTTTATCAAGTCATTTTATGTCTTGCTTGTGACGTCATCTATTAAAGACTCTAGGGAAACGTCCAAAATATCCTAATTATAAACATACAATTATTATTCAAAATATTAAGAAAAGCACTTTGAATTGCCTGAACAACACGGTGTCTCTGTTTTGTATTTGCCTTTGAAAAAGACTCATTTAGAGTCGAAAGCGGTCAGGCTAGCAAGAAACTAGTTTTGTACTGTTCGTTGTTAGTTATTGTGTTTATCTTAATCAATCCTTGATACATGTGATTCCTTACTGGATCCAATGCACTTGAAGCATTTTTATTTATTTTTGTTTCCTTATATTTTATTGTAATGATTATTTTCACTGGGTTTGACTATTTTCGGAAAATTCATTTCTCTGTTTTGACCTGAATAGAACGTAAAAGGTATTACATTATTAGTATTTTTAGCTCACCTTGGTTGAGACGTTTTTGTAAACATCGAGTGAAAACGATTGGCTATTACCAAGGTCATGTTCAGCCTACGTGTTAGCTCTGTTGTGAACAGTTTTATTTTTAAATTCATTTCCTGCGTGAGAATCTGAATCTTAGATAGGGCTAGTCTGGCATACGTGCTAAAAGGCATTTTTTTTTACTGCACGGTTTGATGATTAAGTGATCATGTGACCCATCATGAGTGTCGAAATGACGTTTTAGTTGGGTTTAATACTGATATCTTAGTGATATGAGAGCTCAAGGTGTTTCTATTGTTTATGCCAACTTGTTCTGAAGTTCATCTATTTTTTGGGAATTTAATAATTTATTCTCTAGAAAACTACACAAGTGCTCTTTTTTATAAAGTTCCGGGACAAAGATATTCAGTGGAAATTTATTCTGGAATTCTAAACGGGAGCATTATAAATTGTGATTCAACGAGGGGCTGTTGCTTTCTGTACAACGACCTCATCTGACGTAATCTCCTTCCATATTGGAACTTCATAGAGATTCGAACCTGGATTCAATTAGAACTGTTTAGTGATAGGACTTATATTTTTCAATTCTAGGATTAATTTTTGGATTATAGTTACAAACCTTTAAGTCCTATTTCATATTTTAACCTTGTTTTATAGGGAAATAAATTCTTTTGTTAAAATTTACAAAGCTTGTTGACTTCACTCTTTTCTTTTGTTACTTTTGTACGAGCCTATATATATATATATATATATATATATATATATATATATATATATATATATATATATATATATATATATAACCAGTCTCTGTGTTTCTTTTCTTTACTATAGCTGTTGCCAGCGATTTCTTTTTCAAATGAGGCAACAAAGAAAGGATTAGAGCCAATCTCATCCTATTAACTTTACTGCATCGAACAACAAGAACCGGAGTCTTCCTTTGATTCATAGATATGTCAACGCATTTGACTGAACGATCTTCGACAAGTTCATCTCACGTGGCAAATTCCAATGCTATTTCAATTGCTTATCCTGTAGAATTATGTTTGAAGATTGTTTCTTTAGTCGGAATGCAAAACTCTTTGCTATTTTCTAAGGTATCCGACAAGTCTATGCTGTACATTGTTAATGTTTTTAGTTCAATTATAAAACTCTGATATTTTGAACAAAGCATATTCATTCATTCTACATTTGCATTTTTATATTAGTTGTCTCCTCGTGCTTACAAATATCAGCCTCAGCATGCGCCTCGTTTTGAACATTATCTGCGCCTACCACAGAATCATTTTTAGTCTCAACGGCTTTAAAAGTTCAATCGCAGCAGCATGTGTTGTGGTGATGCGCTTCTTTAGCAGTCAGGTCATCGTCTCTAATTTCTCTCAGGAAATTTTCATCGTGCTTACTTTCTATTGCTTCGTAGCAAACTGTTTTTTTTAATTTTTTTTATAGCAATTCTGGTGCCGCACCTAGTGAGATATTAATGTGTACCACAACCTCATCGTTGATACTTCCCAAAATAATTGTCGGTTGGAAAAAAAACTAACGACTCTCTAGAGATTCTACTTCACGTGGAATACTTAATATCTACAAACGTTGCAATATAAATCTCTTTCTGGAAGCTTTCTTTTCATTATATATGTACTTGACTAAATTACGATAGCACCATCTTTGAATAATATGATAGACAGAATCCATTCTTTAATGGATATGGCTACACGTGACATGAAGTCTTACAGGTTCGTCACCATATGCTTGATTGCTGCTGTACTACTGAATGCTGAATTCTCTTAAAAGTTACAGCCAAAAAGGACTCATAATTCTGTCGCTTTATATCTATCACAGTTAATTAGGCTTGTTTTTCGTTGGCTGATTTTTGAACAAACAATCGTAGATTTAGCTTGAGATGTCAGTTTTATCAGGTATTCCTTGCTGATTATTAGCCTGGGGGTCGGGGTGGAGTGGACGGTCACTGATTTACTGTTCGTTCGTTCGTTCGTTCGTTCGTTAGAGAGAGAGAGAGAGAGAGAGAGAGAGAGAGAGTGTGTGTGTGTGTGTGTGTGTGTGTTCAACAAACCTTATGTCTTTTCGCAATGTAGCGACCTATGTAATTTATTTTTCTAATCACTTCTATCAGCAAATTCATACCATTCTCGGATTTAGTTTCAATAAACGCCGTTTCGTATCCTGTTATATATGGACTAACTTTTACACTAATTACATTCTTCAAGCCCCAGAATGAAAATTGTATTTGTATTATATGTGCGGTCCACTAGCACTTCCCCTATCGAAGTACTCACAGAAGAAATTTTGGCTCTTCAATACAAACATACGTATTTATAAATTTTTCTCATAGTTGCTGCGCACCTACACTATGCTTTAAGGCTCGTTCACACCTTTATGTAAAACGATCCACATTCTCCTGGACCTACCCACATGGGCTGTTTAAAAAAATTTTCGATCCGTTATGAAGATACAAAGACCTCTCCCAATCATACCCCAAGGTCTGAAATCTCTATAACAGTGTAGAAGGAGTTGTTCGACATTACTCACGCACGCGTTTCCGGGATATCAAGAATAATTCAAGCTCTGAGAGTTAATATCTTTAGCTTCATTGCGTCATCCTCTGTTTCAGTTCTAATCTTTGCATCGTATACAATTTTCACAAAGGAGTGACACATAGGAGGGGGGTAGGAAACTGGAAGCCTGTAGTTATCGAAAATTACTTTCCTGAAACCATATAGATTGGGGCAGCAAATCAGCATGTATAGTGAAGGGTTTAACTGAAATTGATTATTGAGCATAGACATCAATCAAGGCACTGACCGTGTAAAGTTCCCACTGTGTAATTAATATTTAACACTCCAAGGAAGACTGGAATAATTGAATCCTTAATGTATGATAATTATAAAGCCGTCCCTTGGGATATAAATCGATTATTTGGAGTCGAACAGTTCTTAAAATGGGATATATATATATATATATATATATATATATATATATATATATATATATATATATATATATATATATATATATATATATATATATACTACAAATCACACGGCAATAAACAGTTTTTCTAATCTGCACTGATTAATGGCTCATAAAGTTCGCGTTAGTCTGGAAAATCGTATACGTGAACGAAAACTCGCAAAAACTGTTTTGAAACCATATTCAGTTTCGGAATCTACAGACTCCTTTCTCAAGCGCACACAGCTACCAAGGACGACTATACAAAAGAGACAAAAACAAAACAGAAAAAATGCATTATTTTACAGAATGTACATGATGTTTGATTGTTGATACTTAGATAAACGATACAATAGATAATTACAGCGCTACTTCTTACGACACATCTTAAAAATAAAAAAATAGGCAGCACTATATTGAAAGAACTTAATTGTTAATTTATAAATGGATAACGCTTATAAGGAAGAAGGTCAGTAAAAATATATTTAAAGAAAATTGTCCCCTTGCATACTTTGGACATTAATAGCAACGAACGACTACTGCATATTACACCGTGATAGCACATAGTTTACAATATTTAATAAAAGATATCTTTCACTACTTTTCATCTGCACTGACATCTAAGATCAACATTTCTATCATTTGCTCAATCAGAACGAAACTTGTCATAATTTCTAAAATAAAATATCAGTGAAATAACTGGTATAACAGTGTTGTATTAAAAGACCATTGTATTGTATATACGTGCGTACAAGTTGGGTCCAACTGCAAACAACAGAGACCCTGATCTGCCGTCGAATAATGCGCCGGCAGACCAGGGCCTATGTTGTCGTTTAGTATAAGTTTGTGGTAGTTCAATTTATTGTGATTATAGAACATGATGATTTCTGAAAACTGTTTCAAGGGTGAATCAATGTTAATTCTGAGATGTGAAGAAGATACTTTGTCAGTGCTTATTCCGCTTAGGTCACAAATGTCAAAATGAGGGGTACAAAGTAAATCAAAAGTAGATAAACAAGCGTGTAACATTGACACGCCACTTTTAAAGAGGAATAATGATGTAGTTAGCAATGTACTATAGTATATAAGGTGTTCTTGACATTAAAGTTAAATGGTTGCTACAACATTATTCAACCAATAATACCAGCTTTGAACGTCATACCACATTTTTGTAAATCGTTATCCATTTAAGATTCTGTTTATCATACTTTTTTTATTTAGAGCGGAATGAGTCTAGATAGAAACAAAAACAAACAAATAATATTTGTCATTTCCTTAAGTTCTGGTTTAGACGATGCATCTTTCAATTCTTGAGCATGAAAAAATAGTCCTTTTGCAAGTTATTGCAACACGCGTACACGCCCGTGCGTGAAAGTTACCAACAGGCGTTCTTTGAAAGAAGATAGTCATGTGGTGATAGAAGACTTCAAGTTAGATCAGTAACCAACAAAACCGCTATTATCATGCAACTCATGTGTCTGAGATTGTTCGAAAATTACCCCTGGTTCCGTATTTCTTCTCAAAGTTGCAGGTGGTTTTCCATTTCCGCCAACACGATCTCGAACTCAGCTATGCTAATCGTTTTATCTTCAACAACCATCGAGTATAGCTTAGTACAACATTGAGACTGCTTGTGCTGCCGTGATAAGTTCTGAATAGACATGTATTAGAGAATGCTATTGATATACAGCCAACAACAATTCTGATTGACTATGCCTGTAGAAGTTGTCGCAGTCGTGATTTCAGCAACTCCCAAACAAACGGTAGTTGTCTCGGTGATTCCACAAATAGCATCTACAACCACACACATGCGTTTGTATTTCACTAATAGCTTGCTTCTCTTGATGATTTCATCTCGCAGCTGTTGTTCTGCTTCGATTATTTGCTCACGTCCGTAACGCTGAGGGTAGATCATTAATAATGTGATCGCAAGGTATAATTGATTGACATGCTGACCTTTCTCTGGTACATTACGCACATGCAGTCTAACTAATTATCATTTTGACTGGTACAACTGTCATACGATCATATACAATACCTGCATGGGAAATATTTAAGTCTCTGGCGATTGTGCATTGAAGGGACCTAGTACCGCGTTCATATAGAACCACACTGATTGCACCCGTGCTTTGTGTCTTAAACGATCGTACTGGTCTTCGCTCAAAATCTGTTACATGCTAAGTGCCTCATTGGCGAATAACAATCGAGAGTTTCTCTTCTTGGTTGAGTCGTATTTGTGTAACATAATCAACGGGGAATGTAATCGGAGTGGATGTGTCGGTGAATAAGAGTATTAAAAAAATCATGATTAGTACCAATGCTGGTTTTGCTGATAGGTGTTACATATGATAGTAAATTACGATACCGTTGATCAGTCATTACCATCGTTATTTGACCCCATCCGCCATTATTTCGGTTATGAAAATTAAGTATGATCCGGACTCGCGTACATTTAAGATGTGGCGTTTAGGTCCATCAAGCCATTATCAATAGAACTGAAAACAAGTCGCCAAATTCCTAAGGTGAACAAGTCAGTTTTTTCTTGTGTTTCTCTGAATTATATTCCTTCAATTTGGCTCCATGAAGATATTGCAGATGGTGATGACATTACCTCTGCGATCTATACATTCGATTATTATTTCATCTCTATATTAGCAGTATCGACATAGTCTTTGATAAACGCAACTGATCCATCAGTCTCTGAATCCCCAATTTCGTTGATTTCAACCAGTTAGTTTATTTGATTTTGTTTTTTTTTTGTGTTTTCTTTTTTTTTTCTTTTTTTTTGCAACGGCGACTCACAGCTTCAACACAACATCTTGAAAATCTGCATTGGGCGTTTCAAGTTTTCCACTTTGATCGTGGAAAATCGCATATTCGCCCGGGTTGACGTCAACAACTTCCCGGAATGTAAACACGGTTAAATCCGCTTTGGTTGAAAACATGGTGAGATCCACAATGGCGCATCGTCGAGAGGATAAACGTCCATAAATGTTAATAGGCATTTCCTACACTACAAAGAGTACTTTCTAAGTGACAAGAAGTTAAAGTTTTTCGGGAAAGACCCAGGTCTGCCGGTAGTGGAAAAAACACTTGGTGGCGGTGACGACGCTGCTGCATTACCGAAGCTACAAGGAACATCATGGAGCAAATGCCCTGATGAAAAGCACATTTCTGGATACAATTACTGTGGGCCTGGAACGCGACTCGATAGACGATTTGATTCTAACAACCAACCAAAGCACGAAGAAGTACCAATAAACCGCGTCGATGCTGCATATTGCCGACATTATCTCGCGTATGAGGCATCAAATGATATCAGTGCATGTCAACGTCCCGATATATATTTCATCCACTTGAATGCGATTAATCCTACACCCGGAGATAGAATCGCTAAAAGGATCATCAAAGGAGGCATGAAGGCTAAGTACATTAATATAACAAACATGGATAAGATCTACTACAGTCCGATGTTAATGTGAAGGTAAAACAGCTGTTGAAATGTTGAAAGGTCACACATGGGGCCGCTCGAAAGTGGTTAGAAAACAAACATTGTGTGCAGATTTAACTATCCGTAACGAAGAATATTTCCCGTGGATGGCTTGATATCAAAACACCTAACGAAGTTCATAAGGCTGATCTATTGGTACTTCCATATGATCGTTCACAGGACTCACATACAAGTACGCGTTAACCATTATAGATTATGCCAGCAGATAAAACGAAGCTGTGCCGTTGACGTCCTAGGATTCAGCAGGTGTCGCAAATGTCTTTGAACGTAGTTACACATGCGTACCACTAGCATGACAATGGATAATGCAAGTGGATCCGGGCAACGAATTTCTTCAAGCCGTTGCTGAATTGTTAATTAGACATAAGGTGCCGGATCGTATTGGATATATCACGACTAGGCTATTGTGGAACAATTTAATCGCACACTTGCAGAACGGTTATTTTGGCGTGAAGGAATTTATTAATGAGGTCTCGGAGTGCTCGATCTCTGGAGTGGGTAACACGGCTTCCAAACATTTAATAATGAAACCACATATATAAATGGATTAAAACCTGCTGAGGCAATTATACAGAAGACTGTCATCTTTATGTACAAAATGATATTAAAAGTATCACAGTTAGACCCACTCGGAAACAATTTTGTTCCTGTATGCACAGGAAGAGTTAGAAGGCGGACAACCTCGTGCTACTGACCCGGTATGGTCCACAGATACATCTGCAATCTCGGACTGGATTGATACTCCGAGGCTACCAACATGTTACCAGTTAGCACAGGCCTAAAAATGGAAGGTAAAGCCTCCTAGTAGAGCATATGTGCGAGAGAAATTGCAAGTCATTCCCGCGGACACAAAACTACCGCCAAGGTTTATTTTCGGACCTGTGCGTGCCCGTACGCGTAAGTAGTAATTCCGTCAGGGACTATCCACCTTTTGGTGTCAAGTGGGAACAAACTTACTTTTGTGCAACGATACACACCTATTCGTATCCGTGTATCTTGATTTTGCAACCATTCGGCGATACCGACGTTTGATCATATTATAAATAAACTCGTACATGAGTAGCTTGAATAAGTCCTGCACAGACGCTCCAAAGTAGATAGGCTTTGTCAGGTTCAGTTTCGATTTTTAACTGTGTACGGCAATGAGTCCACCATCAAATCTCAGCAACTCAGTGAACTGTAGCTGAACCAGCCTAAACGTCTTGCATTTTCTAATTTATTGGAGAGTACCCTTACTGGCACTTGATGCTAAGGCAACCCCTTGCATAACCAGTTGACCGTCATCGCATCGCTTTTTGTTTCACTTGGGTAAATTCGCAACTGTACATTGCATGCGCTATGTGCGGCTCCTGTATACGTCCCAGCAATGTGAAAATGATCACGAACATTAGAAGTACCATCAGTGTTAAAAGGACCATCACAAATCCAGTAATGAGTTCCCGCTTAAAATACATGAACGTTATCATTAGTTATAATTATGCCTGAGGGATGGGGGTAGGGGAGGGCTGTTGTCGGATCCATTTCGCTGTAATCTTTAATGTTTTAAGAAGCACCTCAACTGATTCCCGACCAAAATACAACACTGGTGGCTCAGTTTGCCCGTCGCATCTGACTACAGAATAACAAAACTCGCATAGGACTTTTTCATCTACTTGCTTCGTATTTAACTGAACCTCTGGTGAGTCCACTGGAATAGTACGCTGTTCGAACTCCGCGTAATTGATATACGATACCTTCATTTTTCGTTGCATGGCAGTAAATTTCAGACTTTTTTTAAACCAGATTCTAGTATGACATTACGGTGGGTTTTTCACTTATTCCATCACAGTACAAGTTATGTTCGTCAAGCAGTTGTACATACATGTATGCAATGTCTGCATGGAAATTTTATACCCATGTACTTACAGTGACGGTATATTATTCGCGAAAAATTCGTTATTCACACATAATAGTACCTCGACTCTGGACTGTGTAACAATAACAAATCAATGTTAAACTGCCTGTATGTGTATATCGATTGCCAATACGCTGCAGGCCTTTACTCCAAACAAATACGTCAGCAGCAATGTCAGAATTAAAATCGATACGTTTTCCTTTTGAAAGAAGTTTTACATTGTCTTTACCTGGCTCATATTTAATTTATATAATTACCCGGTAAACGTATCAATCACCAATACGTTTGCTAACTCAAAATTCAGGTACTTGTATAAGCCGTGCAGCAGCCTCAGTGGCAATGGTGTTTGCAATACAGCCACGACGCACTTGTTCATCACCAACCACATGTGATATTTCGGCCCACTTCACCCGTGTAGGAATCATGAATTAATACTGCGCTTCTATTTCACGAAGTTGCTTCACGGTTAACAGTGGCTCTGAAGAAATTCATACAATTACAAGTATGTCGGCTTTTTTCATACCGTTGGGTATTCATATCCCACGCTCTCAAACAAGCTGCCTTAGTTGAATCACAGTTGGCATGTCATTCGTGAGAACTATCTTCGTCACTAGGCGTGCTGTATTCCTCGCCAAGTCTGCATCTTTGCTGTTCCAAGAGAAGATTTAACAGTCAAATGAATGAACTAATACTTGATGTAAATGGACTGTTGGGAAAACAAGCCCTCGCATCCTTCCCGTTAAGTCAATGTAAATAACTATGCCATTTTGAATTACTATTCCATGGATTCCTGGAATACTAATTTTAGATCTCTCAAATATTGAGATCACATCTGCCATCAAGAATTTGAGTAGTTTTCACATAGACGATCATCAGTTTGGCTGACTCTTGTACAAGGACAGGAAAAGTAATTTCATTTTGAGATAATTGGCACACAAAACAGAAATTAATAGATCCTTATACAAGTGTCAACCCTGCTCTAACAGCAGATAACATTAAAACTACACTAAGTATGCATGTAATATCTACCAGTCTGCAAGAATAGTACCTAGCAACGGCTGCACTGATAACTGGAAAGCGTAGTAGCAGTAATGTAAAGATGGCAGCCTGCATTACAATAGGCTGCATGGCGTTTCTCTGCATAGACTCGGCATGAGCGCGTTGAACAGAGTGAAAGATTTTCTAGGTTCGCTCATATTATCCGTTAAATTGTGCGACTGTTTACTTGCGTTCTAGTTTTTGCTTGTCATTTAAAAAAATTCTATATATGATAAATAGGCCATATTCCATCCTACGTAACTGCTACTGTGCTCTTTTCGTCATAGTCTCCTGTTTTTACCAATATCCAATGGGCTACCGATTGGAAAGACAACCGCTATATTGTTGTTAGCAATAGTAAAATAAAATGGTTCCAGAAGGCGTGGCAAGGAAAATTCAAGCCGTCGCAGTTAATCAATAATGAGAATACTGCACAAGGTTTTCAGGGGCATATCTGGACAAATAAAATTTATAGAATGTAATAATGTAATAAATTTTGGAGATGCGCATCTGGTTATAGCGCCCCGTTTAAGGAATTCTTAGATTTGTGTGATTACTTGTTTGATTATTGGAATTCGGTGCAATGGAAATATTCCTTAGCCCGATATAATTAGCCAGTTACTAGGAGCAAACGTCACGGAGAGAGCAGCAGAGAGGGTGAACCCTACAACTTTGTAGAGACCTTATTTTTGAAAATTAAGGGTTCCTACGAAGGCTGAAAAAAGAAGTTTTTGCCTTAATAATGAAAACTTCTTTAATTGACCAGATTTTTTCACAATCTGGTCACTACGCGTATGTCCTTCACCCTCTCTGCTGCTATAAATTAACCAAAGATTTTATCTAAACCTACACGATACCTTGATCTTGGATCGTGTAAATTTATCGTTATAAATCCAAACGGAACAGCTTGTGCTTTTGAAAAGAAGTTTTTAAATTTAATCATGTCCATGTCGCCTGAACACCAAGTATAATAAATATTCTGTAGAGTATAATTATCTACTCCATTAAATACAACAAAATATTGCAGTTGTCTCTGATTACTTTTGGAATTTGTGTATATCTCTGAGTAACATAAATCACATCCGTGTTTTTATGTCTACCTCGTGAAAATCTTCTAGCTGGATTTGATTGTTTGTCCAGCATAACATCATCATACACTACTAAATTATTAATGAATCCATCCAGATCATCTACAGATGGCGCTTCATCAATATCAGTAATAAAATCTATGACATTGTCTTCATGTAACGATTTTGCGTTTTCATTAAAATCTTTAAGTACTTCGTAACATCGCTGATCATCTACAGATGGTGCTACTAAATACAGTTTGTTCCACTTGAGCCATCGCATTATTAGATTAAGCAGTAATTGCGTCTTCCCACTTCCAGATGGGCCTATTATAATCATTCTGATAGAATTCGGAAGCGCTGGATTGTGCTTTACTGGCTCTTGTTTTCGTGTCGCAGAAAAGTCAATTATATCCATATAATAAATAATATGAGTCTATATTGTGTTCGATGCAGAGCACCTACCGATACTACTGAATTAACGACAATAACAACAAGAAATAAAAGACGTGCATTTACAGGCAAGTGTGTGAAATGTGGTACCAAGAAATATAAATTTATTGCAACAAAGACAGGTGGGGGTGATATCGCTGCTTCGTTAGGAAAATTACCACGAACTCCATGGGCTAAATACCCCGGTGAGAAACATTTGCCCGGATATAATTATTGTGGTCCTGGAACTCGTCTTGATATCCGACTTGATGATCAAGATCAACCAAAACCAGGAGAGTATCCAGTAAATAAGATCGATCAAGCGTGTTACGTTCATGATGTCGCGTATAAAAGTAAGGATTTGCAACAACGACATCTCGCAGATGTGAAATTGATTCACGCGTTAAATGCTATACCTAATAAATCTCTCAGAGAAAAATTAGCTAGTTTTCTAGTAAAAACTGCTATGAAAAGTAAACTAGTGTTAGGGGCTGGTAATTAATTATATAACTATCATAATGGAATCTGTTTATTATTCCCCGAGAGGATTCTGGAGAGGTAAGGCAGCGATTAGTAAACTCGCCGAAGCAGCAAAAGTTTCACGTAATGTCGCTGCATCATGGCTAGCACGACAGGCAATATGGCAAATCTTCCTAAGTCCACCTAAAAAAATTCATTACGCGCATTTGATGTTAGCGTTCCTAATGAAGTTCATCAAGCAGATATTTTGTTTTTACCACACGATACCATTAAAACACGTGGACAAAAATCACGCACGTACAAATACGCGTTAACTGTCGTTGACATTGCGAGTAGATATAAAGAAGCGGAGCCATTATCAACAAAGACAACATCTGAAGTTGCATCTGCGTTTGAACGTATTTATCAACGTGGTGGTCTACGATGGCTACGGTTATTACAAGTTGATCCCGGTAAAGAATTTCTTGGAGTAGTATCATCGTTGATGAACAAGCACAACGTTAAAATCAGACGAGGACATACTGAAATTCATCGTGATCAGGCAATCGTTGAACGATTTAATAGAACACTTGCCGAGCGGTTATTCGGATACCAATATGCAAAGGAAATATCTACTGACTTCAAAGATAGATCTCGTGAATGGGTTGTAAGATTACCGAGTGTGATAGCTGCGTTGAATAATGAAATTACTCGTGCAACTTCCATGAAACCTTCTAATGCGATCAAAAAAAAATATATACCCAATGGCTACGGACGACGTGAAACTTTCTCTCAACCAGTATTAGGAAATGTTACAGTTAGATATTTATATGAACCTGGCGAACTTGAAGGAGGTAAAAAAAGAGCAACCGATCCTATCTGGAGCGTGACTACACATAAAATTTCTAGCGTAGTTAGATCCACTGGAAGACCTGCCATATACAGACTAGATTCTACTGCCCCTCAACGTGGATTTGTACGTGAACAATTACAAGTAATTCCTGCAGATACACAATTACCACCACGTTCACTTATGTAAATTAGCGCCTCGGCGTCGATTACATTCAAGACAGGTCAGCATCACATTTTCACGTGTATGACCAAGATCACTATTAATTCTGTCTACGGTAAATTGTCTTGGATTATTATTTGAATACTGCCATAGCATCTTACAGTTACAGCTTGCACAATGATTATTCTGTAGTTGCTTTAGTGTTATAATAAATTCAGTATCAATATCAAAATCACGCTTATTTTTTTGTCACATTGTTTATAACCCGCTAATTTTTTCTTTATTACAACATCGTCATTAGTAATTTCCTCAGTTATCACGTAATCTATAATAACCCTATGTAGTTGAGTTATTCTTCTAACACGAGATACAGCAAGATAGACTAAGTTTGACCATTCGATACGATCATCTACAATCCAGATATTTGTATCAGAGATAGTTAATCCCTGTGACGAATGAATCGTTATAGCGTATCCTAACACCCACGGTGATTTTTCCATGTTCAATGCGCTCTCAATAACATCACAGGCAACCAAAACAATGTCATTCAGTACAAGATTTTGTACTCGGATATTTTCAGCGTCTCCACCTGGTGTTTCAACTTCAATATTCTGTCGTCGAGTATCTGCTGGGCGATAGCACAAAGGTACAGGTAACGTTGGAAACTTTTCTTTATGTAACGTAAATAATTTCTTTTGTAGTTCATCACGAACTATCTTTCTACTTGCGACTATCAAATCAGCGGGATTCCATAAAATCCAAAAATCACTCATAGTTGTCTCTGGAATTACTTTACGCATTGTCTCACATGGTATTTTATCTGGCTGTAGTCTGATTAATCTTTTAAACTCTTTTAGTTGTTCATCAATAGCTCTATGGTCATCATGTATTTCTTCATAATAATCTACGTTATTCTTTAGCCATTCATGTGGAGACTGTCCAACAAAGGGTGGTAGTTGACCATGATCGCCACACATAATCACAGCAGTATTCTTTGTCAATAACCATTCAAGAAATGTTTTTAGTGTTTCTAACGACACCGTGCATATCTCGTCCCATATAATATACTTAGGTATATATTTTTCACCCATTCGCTCAGGGGTCCACGTGTCTCCGCACCATCTAAAGAAACTATGATATGTACATGATTTTACTCCTCGTTCTTTTATTTCTCTAGCAAGTTTATGTGTAGGTGTCAAAACAATTATATATGAACTATTATTCATAAATAAATTAATCGCACGAGTTGTTTTACCTGACCCTCCACACCCATTAAGATAAACAGTCTTATGTCTAGCCACAGGATCGTACACAGATGGTGCAGATGACTTCGATGTTTGATTATTATTTCTGTAATATGTCTCCACAATTTCAACATCGGCAGATTCAGAATAACCAAGTATATTTTCTTGTTTTATCCTCCACGTCCCCCATTCACCATTACCGAGTTTTAATAAATCCTTATATTTTTTATGTATATAAAATGAATCCGTAGCGACTCTGACGGCGTAACGGGGAAATTTATTTATCATCGATAGTAGGTTTATCGAAACATAAGCTAACATCGAAGATCTTAAATGAGCAAATTGTGGTGAGTCGCCATCAAGGTAGCTCACAATGGTACCTAGTTTTGTTCCATCTGATAAATAAGCATTACATCTGTTTATAAACGTATTTTTCTCAGTTGCATCAGCGATTATAAAATCTAGTTCAGCGTCGTCCATAATCAATCTTGTACACGCTCGTTTATAATCGTATGAACCACCTTGAGTAAACTTACCGATTATTTTTCTACCGAGATCCTTTGCAAATTTTTCATCATGCTCGTTCCTGCATTTATTTATCTTAATAATATAATCTTCATCAATATCAGGGAATTCTTTCCTGGTATCATCGATATTAAATCTATCCGGTTCTGGTAACCAAACTTGCTTCTGTGAACTATACGATATAATTGCTTCAGTTACCCTCAACGATATTAAAAATCCAGCATCAAGCATATACCGCAATAGTACTATTGGAACCCAACATTTTTCTGAAAAATGTCTTCCAAACCAAGCATAAGTAATCGGATGGAGACCCTCTCTAAACTCGAATGATTCTACATAAGCAAATCCTGTTAGGTCAACATCTGGTCCTTCCATGGGAAGGGGTCCGTTTATCGCAACCCTGGTCATGTCATGTGTAGGATGTCCGAATCTCTTAAAGTATTTAGAACATACTCCATATCCAAGAAAACCCCCAGGATAACACGCTACCATATCAACCGAGATAACATCACTATGGTTGTATTTGGTGTTCCATAACCCACCGTGACCATATTCTAAACAGCTTTTCTTGACATCTTCAAGGAATTCTGATCGTGTCGTTTTCCATGAATTTTTCTCCTGAGCGAAATGGGCAGCAACCGATGGTACGGTAAAACAGTTTTTCAATAATTGTCCAACTATGACATCATCAGAGGAATATTTCAATGCAAGATGTTCCATTTCTTCATGAAGAAATTTTGTACGATAAATATCACCGTTAGGCCGTACAAACTGATCGTAATCGTATTCTGAACTTTGAAATAACCAAACAGACACAGGGTCACTTTTACTTATATTTCTGATAAAATCAAATATATCACCATCATAAAACTTAACTTTTCTATCTCGTGGAAATATCGTTACACCATTAGTCCATGCATGTGCATTATGATCAACGATTGTTATAGGGTTTCCATTTTTTATATATTTTGGTTCGTATAATATCTCTCCGGTTAGTGTTTTTACTGTTATTGGAAATCTTATTAACTTTTCTAGTTCAGCAACATCCTTAATAGATGCACCAGCATCTTTAACCGTTTCTGCCCATGTGTTTATTTTTTTATGTCTTAAATCTGTTAAGCCATTACCACTTATCGCATTTGTAAAATGTTCTGTAACTCGTTCAGCTACACAGTTTATTCTTGATATTTTCATCGGCTTGAGATCCGCAACATTAGGTTTATCATTTAGCGAATATATTGCGTAGACAACTGCAGTCGCTGGATAATCTTGTACATAGTAAGGTTTATCAATGCCAGTAAGTATTCCAGGTTTGGATCTGTTATTTAAGAGAACAATATTACCCCCGGACTGCACGCGGACGGGATCGCGCTTGTCACGAATAATCCAAATATCTTCTGTATTTACAATAAATTTTATTAAAATAAAATATTTTTGATTATCAAGGTGATTAATAATTACTTTTCCTCGTTTGTCATTCATCATATTAGTAACATTTCCAACTCTGAATGTTGACCATGCATGAACTGCACCATCGTCACGAAATTCCTTTTTTGCTTCACGAATACGTTCGGTTACATCCTCATCCGTTCATGCCAGATCCTGCATCGAAGTACTAAATTTATATTCTGATAGTCTGTCAAGGTCAAATCTAGCAGAGGAAGGTTCAATAACGGATAATTCCTCCATATTATAATTAGGGCAAGTATATATTTAATTGAACATTAATCTTTTTGTATATGATTCAACCAAATCAATGCCACTGGTTAAAAATCGGTTATACGTCTCCGTGTAACAGAACATGCGTGACTGAATACTGTAGTTATCATATGCAATGTGTCAGAAATGGAAGTCTAGGACCAAAACCGTTTATTGTGTGTAGTGCTGGAGTGCGAGGAAAAACTCAATTATGTCTAAAATGTGGCGGAAAAAAATACAGAGAACTAAAACGATATTACGATAAAAAATATAACGCTGACTCTCCTATAAAGACCGAAGAAGATTATTTGGCTAGATTTTCAAAAAACAATGATTTAGACAAATAAATATTATATATAAATGGAACAAAACGAATTTGTAGCGCATCCAATCATCACTAATTATGTAGCATCTCGAGAAGGTGTGATTAGAAACTGCAGATTGAAAAAACCAGTCGGTAGTATTGATAATACTGGTTATCTTAGATTTACTGCTAATGGCAAGAAAAAAAGATATTTATCTCATATATTTACCTACGAGTGTTTTTTTGGAATAATCAAAGATGGATATGTGGTTGACCACATCAACGGCGATAAGCTTGACAATTCGATTTCTAATTTACGAGTTACTACACAGAGTCAAAATTGTAAATCCGGAAACACAGGAAGGTGTAAATTATACAGAAAGAGAGCTATTAAATCCGTAAATACAGAGACTGGGGAAGAAATTAGTTTTGAATCAATTAATTTTGCTGCCAAATACTTTGACATAGTACCACGATCGGTACAATTTGTCGCAGAAAATATACAAAAATCTTCCTTTTCCAAAAGATTTACACAAAAAATAAATTTTCAATACGTTTAGTCTACCGTATTTTTAATATTACCAAATGATTACTTGATACCTACTGAAACATGGTTGGGATATGATATGAGGTATCCACAATGCGAAACATATCCATGTGAGATACCTACTGAAACGTTAATTTTCCCAAGGATTTTGTTTAGCCATAATTACAGTCACTGACTCTGTCAGGGGTCCACCTTCATCGTCGCTGCTCTCAGCATTGACAGAATCAGATAACATAATCTTTCTTAATTGCATTACACGATTATCCACGATCTTTTTTCTTTCGTACTCGTGAGACAGTTTGGATTTAATATTTTCGATCGAACGTGCAAGAGGTGCAAATAGCTTTACTTGATTGTCGTTTACCATAGCTAGTGATTCAAGCATGGATTGATAAATTAATTTTATAAATCTGTAGTTTGAAGATAGTGTATATTTATTATCAAATTTTCTTTGTTGCAGTAATTCAAAATCGCACATGATTTTCTGAGGGTCGAGATTATCAGATATTTTTATTCCGTTATGTTTTAGTTTTTTAATCGCAGAAATAATATCATTAATGTTTTCTTGGTTCATTATATATATATATATTTATATATTTAATATAAAAATAAATAT
>JAECUM010022480.1:0-35411 GCA_016617855.1 Megalonaias nervosa | reverse complement strand
GGCTCTCATCTGAATTCCATCTTCTTCATCTTCTTTCTCCTCCTTTTCCTGTTTAATCATGTCATTTAATATCTCTTCTTTTTTCAAATTGTTAATTTCCATGCTTAGCCTATGACAGAGGTGGGCAAACTTTCCAGTGCAAGGGCCGCATACACAAATTTACAACTTTAGCGGGCCGCATAGTTCATTAAGTAAAATAAAAAATATTTGAAATAGCAAAAACAAAAGGTTTTTCTAAATAACATCATAATTAATTTTCAGTTGTTAATATGTTGTTAATATTTGAAAACTTAAACTTCAAAAGAAGCACATTTACTTGATAAACAAAGTAACATAAACAGAGTCAGTGCGAATGATGCAGCTGATCATATTCATTGACCAGTTTGTCAAAATTTGGTGACAAGTTGCTCGTGCTGATCTTTAAAACTGTGAAGATTTGAATCTGTGAGAAGCGATCTGTTCTTTAACTTGTTGACTTTCATAGTAGAGAAAGTCTGCTCACAAATGTAGGTTGATGCAAACAACACAAACATTTTTCTGGCAAATTCTTTCAGATTTAGAAACTTTCCTGGGTGTAGAGAAGCATAAAGCTCAATCAGGGGTTTGGTTTCGAAAGTTCTTCTTAAGGAATTGTCGGCCTGCAAATCAATCAGTTCCATCTGCAGTTTTTTAGTGGCTTTTTCAATGTCACAAGCAAAGGGTGAGCTGAGCAGGTCGAACTGTGGTTCCATTGCCTTGAAATCAGCAAACCTCCAGATAAATTCTTCTCTTAAAGCCGTGATCTGACAACTGTACTTGTCAGATAATGCTTGTGAAACAGTCTGCATCTTCAAAAGAGGAAAATGAGCAAAGTTCTGCTCATTCAGCTGCTTGGCAAAAAGTTTAAGCCCCGTTTGAAAGGATTTCACTTCCACGTACAATTCATGAACAAATGCACCTTTTACTTGAAGTTTAGTGTTCAGCTCATTCAATGTTTGCATTATGTCCACAGCAAACGCAAAATCACAAATCCATTCTTCACTCTGCATTTGTTTTGAAAAGTCACAAGAGATATCTTTCATAGAAAAAACATGAGAATCTCTGCTTTGAGGTCCCACACCCTCTTTAGTACTTTTCCCATGCTTAACCAGCGGACATTTGTGTGGTACAGCACATCAGTGAAATCAGCTTCCATATCTTCCAACAGGCTTCGGAACTGCCTGTGTTTCAGTCCCCTTGCTCTTATTGCATTCACTGCACACACGACTGGATCCACAACATGCTTAAGATTTAAAGAAGACTTACAGAGGCTTTCTTGATGTATGATGAAGTGAAAGGACAGTACACTGTGCAGTGGGAAATCTTCTTTAATTTTATCATTCATTAACTTCACAAGGCCGAAATGTTTGTGAGTGAAGGAGCCCCATCAGTTGTAATACTTGCCATTTTATCTATGCTTAATCCAAATCTGATTAAACTGTTAATGACACTGTTGTACAAATCTTTCCCAGTACAAGTGTCTTTGAGAGACTCCATAGATAACAATTCCTCTGAAGTGTCAAAGTTTACATCAATTACTCTGATAAAAATAAGCAACTGTGCAGTATCCTGAATATCAGTACTCTCATCCAAAGCAATAGAAAACCACTGAAAACTATCACTGGCCTTAAACAGTTGTTCTTGAAGATTCACTGCAACTGCGTCAATGCGACGAACAATAGTTCTTCGTGCTAATGATATGGCTTCTACTTTTGACTTGGCTTCAGGACACACAACACTGACAGCATCAGTCATACAATCTTTAATAAATTTTGCTTCCGAAAATGGTTTATTTTGCTTTGCGATTTTGTTGGCCAACACGAAACTTTCCTTTGTTGCATTCTCTTGTAAAGATGAAGTTTTCACAAACACAGCTTGCTGTTGTTTCAACTTTTTTAGTAGATCAGTTGCTTTCTTTGCAGTTCTTGTTTTGATATATTTTTTCCAAAGTTACCGTGCTTAGTTTGAAAGTGACGTTTCAAATTGAACTCCTTGAAAACAGCAATAGTGTCTTGACAAATCAATCAAACAGCTTTAATTCCAACATCAGTAAAGAAATACTTGTCAGTCCACTCCTTGTTAAACGCACGGCATTCATCTTCAATTTTTCGCTTTCTAGATATCCTCGAACAACTCATTTTGGGTAAACTTCGGCAGATAATAAAAGCTTTTTTAAATGATCGATACGGAACTGTCAATCCGGGTAAATTCTTCACTTCAACAATTTCGCGTTAACTGCGAGTCACTCGTCTGCCATGGCGGGTGCATACACTGTTCAAAAAATCTCTGGTTCCGATGACACACAGTCAAGACACACTGACGACGCACTCAGCCAATCACGAGCGTGTGAACAGTGAAAGACAACGCATGTACGCGCACACCTCGATCGACCCACCCGGTGGGAAAAAATCATAGATATATGAATAGAATGCGAAAAAAGCCAAACAAAGTTCTATTGAAATTTCTGTGGCTTTTCCCACTGGGTGGGTATTTAGCATCGCGTGGTTACATTTCTCTCAAAATTAGAAAGAAATTTTATCCTTGAGAAAATTAAATAGCGTGAACATAGGACTTGTTCCTAGGCTGCATAAAAACCCTTGGCGGGCCGCGTGCGGCCCGCGGGCCGTAGTTTGCCCACCCCTGGCCTATGAGGACTATAAGCCCCAAACTGCATTGTAACTAGCATCTCCTCCACCATAACTAGTGTGTCTTCTACCTCTTGTAACTTCATCATTTTCTGCAAATGAATGTTTACTGCTGCCATTTTGTATTCTGTGTACAATGGCGCGAATTACTTACTTAGTTTGAATTTAGGTCGCATTCGCCTACTCAGGCATGCGCGACCGTTTAATGCCCCCACAGGGAGCTAGTAGATTTTTTCGAGAAGGACTGAATAGTACCGCGTCCCCCAACGCTTTAATGCACTTACTGTGTGCTGATTAATTTGACCATTCCGGGACAATGTTGTCCCATTGGACATGTGGTGAGTGGGAATAGACCCACACGCACTTACTTACACACAAAAATGTCCGGTCGAAGAAAGGAGGGCAGGGTCACAAGATTTGGAGGCACCACACATCCAGGATAAATAAGTTTTGGTTCCAAGTTTTCGAATGATAAATGATGTCGTCAAGCCGCCTTTAGAATTTAGAATGATATTTCTGCTGTTAGTGGTGGTAGAATTGGCACAGTGGATCAGCATAATAATTTATATAGTAATTTAAATTTAACGTTTTCCGCTTTTTCTAATTTTGAGGTCCTAAGTCATAACCGTCTAGTTTACTTGCCGCATTGTGCGGCTGGGCCTGATGGCTTTGGGGTTTTAGCCAGCTTATAAACATAATTTGGTGTCTTATGTCCTAATAAGATAATTTAGTTGCTGGGCCTGATGGTTTTGTGTTTTTAGTCACCTTATAAGGATAATTTGGGGTCCCATTTTATACTTAATTATTTAGTTAGCCAAATCGTTGACGCATTGTTCAGCTGGTCCTGATGGCTGGGGATTAAGCCACCTTATAATGACTATATAGTTTAACAAGCCAGTTTTGATTGTTAATGTTTTAATGATCCACTATGTCAAGAGTTGTAGAGGAAGGAAGTAAGCAGATGTTAGTGGTTGAGTTTAAGTAAGTTTGAGTAGGATACCTGCTTACTATTTTAGAACCTGTAGCTGTTTTGCATTGCTGACAAATCGCACTTCTGGAGCCCATGTGGCACAGTGATGGGTGATGGGTGCAGGTTTAGCATCAGCTCGCGCACAGGCTGGACCACCTGTACTTAGGTGGAGAACCGTAGGCCACCTCCGCATCCACTTGCCACTTCGGCGTTGGGGACGTGGCTTGTCAAGCAATGCAATGAATTGGCTCTGCTTGGAGGAAATGGATATTAAGTTCTTTCCTAAATAGATGGATCTTTTTCCCTGCTGGTGGGAAGGGGACGAGTCTCTGGCTAAACGGGATGTTGCATCTGATGATGATGTCCCTTGTAGGGTGGTGGAGGTTATGAACTGAGTTTCTAGCTGCATATTTTAGGGTCAGTTCTTCTGTTCTTAGGGTTACGGATGTTTCGCCTGTAAGGATCTGCAGTTCCTGTATAGAAGTGTTTTTAAGGGAACCTGTACATGTACATAGTGCCTTGGCTTGGATTGTGTCTAACAGTTTTAGGAGGGAGGGCTTTGCCGAGTCATAGATCTGACATCCGAAATCCAATTTTGATATAATTAGGACCCTATATAGCGTTACGAGTGTGTCTTGGTCGGCTTAGATCTCCGTTACATTTACATATTAATTCGTTGATATGGCGTTTCTATGTGAGATGTTGATTAAAATACATACCCAGAAATTTAGCTACTTTGCTAAACATGATGGGTTTGCCTTGTATGTACAGGGTGGGTGGTTCTATCATGCAGCTGGCATTAGGGGAAAATAAAACTCCAGTTGTTTTTCCTTTTGATAGTTTGAACCCCTATTTGTCAGCCCATTTACCAGTATTTGTTAGACTGGTTTGTAGATCGGCGACTAGTTGTTGGCTAGATGGATTACCGGCCTTCCACATGCCACTGTCGTCAGCAGACTGTGATAAATCAGTTTTTCTAAGATCGACAGCGTGTTCAAGGTCGTTGATCGTGATGTTAAAGAGAGTAGGGCTTAAAACACTTCCTTGAAGGGTACCGTTATTTAATTTATGGTTTTTGAGTATTGGTTCCCTATTCTGGTCCTAATGTGTCTTTCGTTTAGGAAATTATGAATCCATTTGTGCAAGTGTCCATTGACCCCATAATAGTTCAGCTTATCGATACGGCCATCGGTCCAAACCAGATCAAAGGCTTTCTCAAGGTCTAGAAAAATCGCTATGACATGACGGTCGCATTTTAGCTTAGCATTAAATGCTAGTTTGATGCGCGATTTGAGCCTTACTAGTTGGTCCAAGGTGGATCTTTATTTACGAAAGCCGCTTTGGTTCTTTGAGAGAAGGTAGTTACTTTCAAGGTGATGTTTAAGTCTGTTGTTAATCATTGTGTCCATCACCTTACAGATAGTGTCAGTGAGTGAGATAGGTCTGTAAGATGATAGTTCAGATGGGTCTTTGCCGGCTTTTGGAATTGGGATGACTATGGCTTGTTTCTATTTACTGGGTATTTGTCCTGTATTCCCAGCTTTGTTTATCATGTCTACCAGGATTTCTTCGATATTGGGTGGCATATTTTATAAAATTTGTATCCTAAATTATCTTTTCCTGGTGAGGTGGATTTTTTTGTCTCTGATTCCAATCTTCAATGGAAAAATCAGCCTTAAGAGGGGAAGTTTGGGATCCATATCGGTAAATAGGAAAGGATACTTATTTTCTACTATTGCTCTGTGTGCTTGGAATTGTATTGAATCGTTGGAATTGTTGCTCATACCAGCGAAATGTTTTGCCAGCTGTTCAGCTTTATCCTTGTTGGTTATCGCTCCCTTTATACTGAGTATGTTGTTACCCTTGTTGCCTCTCATGGCTTTTATTTTGCTCCAAACCTGTTTGGAGCTGCATTGCTTAGCATCAAGGGTGGAGCAGTATGTTTGCCATGATGATTCCTTTGCTCTTAGGATAGCATGCTTTGCCTGTTTTACCTTTGATTTATATTCCATATAATCTGTTGATAGGCCTGTGTGCCGGAACTTGTTAAGGGCTTTCATTTTTTCTCTCTGATGATACTTTTACAGTCATTGTTCCACCATGGAATGGGTATTTTTGAAATAGTTTTGTTCCCTTTTCCTGAGCTTTATCCAATCTCCATCTGAGTATTTTTGAGGAGGTGGCGATTGTATTGTTTAGATTGATGGTGATGTGTATTGGAAAGTGGTCGCTGCCTAATGTGGTTTCTTTATCCACTTCCCAGTTCGTCATGGATGCTAATTTGGGGTGCAAATTGTCAGGTCTAGTGCTGATAGAGAGCCGTCCTCTGAGTTAATCCTAGTTTTAGTCCCGTCATTAAGTATAACTAGGTTATTGTTATATACCCAATCCTCAATTATATTACCCCTCTTATTTAGGTAGATTCCTCCCCATCGATTGCTGTGTGCATTAAAATCGCCACAGAGTATATACTCATTCGAGGAGCTGGATAACTGAGTATAGTTTCGAGGTGAAACGGTATATGGTTTTCTATTGTCAAAAATGTTTAAACGTTCTATTGTAATCTGGTCAGTGTGTAAGAGTACCGAGCGATACTCAAGGCATGTGGGGTAATTTGGGTCCGTTTCAGGGTATGGATGTTGTTGGAAGGATGTATTTGGGAGTGAGTCGCTGACAAAGATAGCTAATCATCCTCCTTTGCTTTCGTTATCTCTTATAACGAAGTTGCGGTTTGAAAAGCCGGGGATTCTTGGTAGACATTTAGAGTTATGATTTAATAAAGTTTCTTGTATGCAAATGATATCCGGTGTTTGGTTTGTTTTATTTAGTTTAATCAGTAATTCTGACTTATTTATGTTAATACCCCGGCTGTTCTATTGCCAGATAATTAGTTTGTTTTTCGTAGTTTTGTCCACTTATACATACATATATAATATAGCTCTTTTGTTGATTTTACCCCTCATATCTGCTGAATGGAAACAGAGTGTTTCTCCAACAATTTTAATAGCAGTTTGAAAAAAGGGATTATTTTGAGAGAGGTTTGTGATACCTGCTAATAAATCTTTTAGATAAGAGATAATGGTGGTATGAGAGAACATTTCTGAGGGAGGGATCGTTAAATTACTAGCATTGCTTGTACCTTTGTCACTTGCATTGCTTGTTGTTTTGGATTTCGTGATGATTGTGGTTTCCTTATTGGGTTTTGCGCACTCCCTTTGATGGATGGTCGGTACGTTTGATTTTGGTGATTTGTTAGTGTTTGCATTGCCGTATTTTTTGGAAGTGTGTTTTACCTGCTCAACATTCCTTTTAAGGGCGGAGGGGGAGGGCTTCCTGTCAGCTGGTTGGATGTTGGGAGATTGTGAATAGGGTTTTTGAGGCGATTGGCCCCCGTCTCTCCAACCTGACGAGTACTTTGCAGGTGAGATTGCGCCTTGGCGTTTGGATATGAAAGGTTTTGCTCTGTCATACGTCTGACAGTTTCCTTTTCCTTCTTAACGTATGGGCACTCGTCAGAGTAGGGGAGGTGAGGTCAACTACAGTTTACGCATCTTTGACCCTTAAAAGTGCATTTTTTTGTGGCTACCACCACAAGTATCACATCTTTTCCTAAATTTGCACTTACTGATGTAGTGTCCCCACGATTTGCAATTACTGCAAAATAGAGACTTATTAATGTATTCCTGGAGGGGGTATGAGTAGCCATCAAAGTAAACAAGTATTGGTGGGGTAGAGTTGAATTCCAGCAATATGACCGATGACACAAGGCCACGATTGGTCTGTAGTCTGAATGCCCTAGAAATATCAGCTCCTTGATTATCAATTCTCGGGTAATCTCACTGCTGCTTAGCGGATTGTGCTTAACATCGAGTTTTATGACCTATTTGTAGGTTGGGTTATGTTTGGTTGATTCCAATTGGTTTGTTGTGGGCCTTGTTTCCTTATCCTTATTTTTGGTAGCTTCTTGTTGGTGGTTGTTCGAGGAATCTGGTTTTAGTGCGCTGTGCCTCGTTATTTTAATTCTGATTGGACCGATGTACTGCATTTGCATGTATTTGGCCACCTGATTAAGGGTACTACATCTGATTATAATGTAGTTGGTTTTCGGCCTGAGGATTTGAAAGGCTGCTGAGTAAATTTTCGTCAGGGCCGATGCAATGCTTCCCGTGCTGAGGTTGACGGATTTTGAATTTCCACAGGTGAGAAAGAGTGTGTGCTATTTGCTGTTCTTGTTATGTGCTTTTTCTCGAGTAGCAGGGTTTGACTGTTCCGTCTCTTTTTCCTTCTTTCGTTGCATTGGGGGCTTGAGGGTTCGGTTTTTTAAGTTCCTGGGTGGATACATGTTTCGTTTTGATCGTCTTCTTGGTGTCTTCAATGTTCGTCTTTTTGGCCTTTGATATTCCGTTTGCAGGCGTTTTTCCTTTCCTTTGATCTATTTCCTGTTCCGGTGATCATTCCTTTCTGAAAGGTGATAGAGCATTATGTAGAAACTGATTTCTTCTTCTTACGTTTCAAACAATCCTTCTATTTCTGGATCTGTTTTTGGTTGGTCCGGGACTTTGACTGAAGTGAATTATTTTTGGTAGAGTGTTTGTCTTTATCCTTGAGTCGTTATTGGCCTTGGTTTTTGTCTTGCAGATGTTGCTCAGTTCCTTAGAGTTTTTTATTGCGACTTTGGAGATTTTGGTGGTGTGGTAGATATTTGATTATTCTCGTTCTTCTTGCCGCGGTTTGTTTTAGTGCTGGTGAGACTTTGACCGTCTGTGTAAGCATTGACATATTGATTTTGGGAAAGCGGTGAATTAAGAGGTGTGGGTGAAGGGGGTAATGGAGATAAGCATTGGGGTGGATATGAAATTGGGATAGGGTTAGATATGGTGGTGAGTTTTGGTTGGACGTTGGGAGAGGGTCGTGTGGTTCAATTGGGTAAGAAGGTGGAGATGGTGCGGTCTGGTTTTCAGTTATGTCTGGGGGTCTTATATCCTCTCCTATTGTAAATGGTATCCCAGCGTCTGGCAAGGGAGGGATGGAAAGCTCTGATGTAATTTCCTCTAGGGTTGCCATTGAGTTGTAATTGAAAACAATCTGAAGTGGCTTTTTCCTATTGTGTGATAAATTTAGAGTTTCCAGGCCTCTTAAAATGGGCGTGTTTATTTGGTCTGTGAGGATTGCCGATGCACTTGAGTTATTGGTTCTTGGAGTGCTTTGTATTGTGGAGGGCATTTGCGGAGTTTTGATGACACCTTCTGGTTCCAATAGTTTCTTTTCTCCAGAAAATGTAGGTGAGAAATAGCCCCATGGTATGTTTACAATCACGTTCAAGGGGCGTTGAACGGTCACACATGAGGTAGGACTAAATGAAAAATGCCCCATTATGGTACGAAAGTTGAGTGAACTACTGAATTTGGAATCCGATAGGGGTCTGCCACTACTGTTATTGCTTGTTGGGTTTGCATTTGAGGGGTTTGTGGCATTAGGGTCACCAAGCGAGTTGTTCATAGAGATATTGAGTTTGTTTGCCAAGTTGAGTAGGTTATTTGCTTTCCTAACCTTATGTCTTATGGTGTTCATTTTGACCTGTGACCTCTTGACATTTTGGAAAAAGGCGCCAAAACCTGAACATTGAAAAGTAGGCCAGAAGTTGCGTCGGTGGCTTGAATCTTCAAATTGTTTACCACTACTTTTACCACCTTTAAGAGCAATTAATAAACAACCTCCCAGAACTGATAATCAAAATTAACAAATCAACAAATAAACGAGACATAATTTGCCTACAAGAAACACACCGAACCGAAAACTCTAAATATATACCAAAAATTCCAGGATTTTCCCAGGATTATTCAAAAACCCCTCTGATGGGATAAAAGGGAGAAGGACTAGCAACCTTCCCAGGCAAATTCAAAAACCGCTTTAATGGGACAAATGGAGGACTAACAACCTTCCTATTTGACACCTTACCCTACGCGGAAACATTAATAGTTTCATTAGCTATCGATTCCATCGATATAATAGAAATGCAAAGTACCCTTGTCAGCATCGGATCAACCAACATACAGCTGGTTAACATCTATGATTCAGGTGGCAATATTAACAAAACACATTGATATATACCGTCACATCTCCCAACAACAAATTGATAACCTAATAATCTGTGGGGATTTCGATCGCCACAACGAACTGTGGGAGGGAAGTAGGAGGAATAATAGAGGGATGTTGGTAGAAGCATGGACAGCTGAAGCCAACCTGGTCGTCCTCAATGATGGATCAAGAACCAGACTGGATCCCGAGAATGGCAACCTCACGGCTATCGACCTAACCATAACTGCACCCAAACTAGCATAAATAACAAACTGGTGGGTGGATCAAAAAAGCACCTTAGGTATTGACCACTTCCCCATAATCACCTCCCTTCAATTAGCAGTTCGACATAATCCCATTGAAACCTCCCCTAAATGGAGATATGACAAGGCTGATTGGGATAAATTCAGAAATATCTTAGCTACGATAGACACCAATAATTTAGAAAACGATGATATAAACAAGTTTCATAATAACATCATAAACATCATTCAAGAAGCAGCCAAATTAAGCATACCAACAACAGGAAATTTAAAAACTAAACAAACAGTGCCTTGGCGGAATGACCAATGCAAAACAGCACTTAAAGTAAAAAGAAAACTGCACTAAACAAATACAAACACTCAAGAAGCTCTTTAGATTTTATACAGTATAAAAACTGGAATCAATTCTAAAAGAAATATTAAAAAATCCAAAGAACTATCAGGGCAAAACTTCTGCTCAAAATTAAACGTAAAGACCGACTCCAAACATGTCTGAAATAAACTAAATCAATCAGGGGGAAAACAGTAAATCTAACCCCCAAAATGAGAGGTGCAAACAACAACCAAGATAAAGCTAATATGCTCGCCAGACACTTCTCGGACATGGGCAGTAACACAAACTAGACAAAAAATTCCAGGAACATAGGCAAAAAGTAGAAATTTCCCACAAACACCTACTTCAAGACCTAGGAACCAAAGAGTCAAACTTCAACAGTGATATCAACCTATATGAGTGGGAAATAGCTCTAGGATTCAAAAACGAAACATCCCCCGGAAAAGAACAAATTGGCTATGTAATATACAAAAACTTTCCAGACAATATTACGATAATCATTATAACCGTGCTTAATAAAAACTGGAATAGCGGGAAACTACCGGATAGTTGGAAGCAAGCCATCATAGTGCCAATCCCTAAACCGGATAAAGATCCTAACGATATAAACTAATACCGACCCATCTTTCTCACAAACAACATTTGTAAACTCATGGAAACCATTTTGGCAAATAGACTGAAACACCATCTCGAAAGTAACAAACTACTTTCAGAAAATCAATGTGGCTTTCGGAAAAAGCGCTCCACCACAGACCAACTACTAAGATTAGAATCAGACCAACTACTAAGATTAGAAAAGGAACATTAATCTAGCATTCAATTCTAAAAGGAAATCAGACAGAAACCTAACAGCTGTTTTCCTTGACCTAAAAAAGACATTTGACCTTGTCTGGACAAAAGGATTGATTGCCAAACTAAACCACTTCGAAATTACTGGACGCATGTTCAACCTGATCGAAAACTTCCTTACGGGTCGTAAGATTTCAACTAAAGTAGGAGACACCTATTCGGAAGAGTACCCCCTAGAAATGGCACACCGCAAGGGAGCGTACGCAGCCCTACACTTTTTAATATCATGATTAACGACCTCGACCAAAACCTCACTACCAAAACAGTAAACATATCACAATTTGCTAATGATAGCGGTATTTGAAGAGCTGGCAATCCCGCTAGTAACCAAGTCATCACACAAATTCAACAAAGTTTAGATAATATAGGGAGATGGGCAGATAAATGGGGATTCGAGATTTCTCAGGAAAACAAACAGTTGCAATAATATTCACCCCCAAATGTAAAAACAAACTAATCCACCCCAAACTATATATTCAAAACCAAGTTATCAAATATGTCAAGGCGGTAAAATTCCTATGCATGTATTTTGATAGCCACCTTGACTGGAGACTGCACATACACCACCTCATTAAAAACTGCAACAATGACTTAAATTTATTAAGAAACCTAAAAGGAACAACATGGGGATCCAACCAAGAAACAATGCTAACTATCTACAGTGCACTCATAAGATCGAAACTAGACTATGTTTTTGAAGTATATAACTCAGCAAAACAAACACACCTGAAAAAACTAGATGCTATTCAAAAGCAAGCACTTACTGTCTGCACTGGCACATTACACTCGGTCTCATTAGATGAATTACAAGTTCTCAATGGAGAACTTGCACTGGGGCTGAGGAGACAAGAAATGCTACTCAGATATTCAATCAGGCTTAAATCCCAACCAAATGTAATAAACCTTTTAGTCGCAACCTAGTAACTAACATTCCAGGTGGAAAACAAAATATTAGAACTAGGAAGAAATTTCACGACTTTGGATCAAAAGGAGGGATACACGAAACCCCCTGACCATGCCCACTGGACGACCTCGAAACCAAGGATTAACACCAAAACCACCTAACATGTAAACAAAATGGAACAGGAGCATAAACTAAAAACCATAATTGCAATGGATATACTTGACACATACTCTGATTTCGTTAAAATATATACTGATGGATCTAAAACACCACAGCCTCCCAGAACATCAGCAGCAGAGGTAATCCCAGAATTTAATATTCAAATGGGATCAAGATTACCGGACCACTGCTCTATTTACACACCAGAATTATAGGCCATAATTAAATCATTAAATTGGGCTAAAAAATAACAACATACAAAAAGCAGTAATTATTAGCGACTCCCTTAGTGTAATAAAATCAATAAAAACACACAACACTAAATCGAGAGAAACATTCCGTGCTGTTAGCTTTAGGTGGTTTAATGGACCTTTCTACTTCCTTAAGGGTGGAGTATAGTTCTTGCCCTTTGTTGGTAGTACTCCAGTACTCCTGCCATTTATTGTTGATATATTTTCTAGCAAAACTTTGAGCTTCAGTGGAGCTACATTTTAGTGGTTCATGGTTTGTGTCTCTTAGTTTGCTTTTAGAGACTTTGTCAGTTAATTCATTACCAGGGATTCCTATATGTGATGGTATCCACATGAATTCAATGATTTGTTTCTTAGTGGACAGTTCTTTAAGGAGGTGGTATGTTTCTGGGATTCTGAAGACTTGCCTCTGCCTTCTCCTATGCCAGACCCGGGGATGTTGTTGTTGTCGTGGTTGCTGTCTCAACTCCTCCCAGTTTTCAATTTGGGGGACCACAGTTCTTTGTACTGGTGGTAGAGGCTGTGGTGCTGGTACTGGTTGTGGAAGTGTCCTCACCTCAGGCTTGACGTCACACAGTGGTCTCAGTATAAGGTGAGGTAGGTTCCCTCTCGTCTTTTCTTCTTTCTTCTTATTTTCGTCATCCTCCTCTTCAAGCCTGGCAGCTTCTGCTATGGTCTCCATGACCAATTCGTCCAGGAAGCGTCTGGCATACTCCAGGTGCATTTGGAGTTCCAGAAGCTTGGTGAGCCTACTCATTCTTCAGTGTTGATACGTCAACGATGGGTAGCCAGATTATTATTATTATGATTGGATTATAGTGGCGTTCGCACATAAGTACATGTGCCACTGGTTAATTCCTGCACCGCAGGATGCTAATTATTCCTTAGGGAATGGAATCAGTGCCACATTCCCCAGGCGTTAATGCACTCAAAGAGTGTTGTTAATTTAGCCGTCAGGCAGCAGAACAATAGTTCCAAGCTGCCTGAATGGTAGGCTTTCATGAATGGGGATAGTCCCAGCACACACTCATGTTCTTCAGTCCATCTATAGCATAGGGTGAGTGGGAATAGTACCATCACTCACTCACATATTTGGTTGTTGGCGAGTTTGATATTAGTGCGTGCATTGCACGTTTTATTGATTTTGGTGTCAAGTCGAGGAAAAGGCGACGTAGACCAGGAAGGGAGGCGCCAAGCAGCAAAGAGGATTCCGGCGTTTCCAGGGTGTTGGCCTAAATGTTGGTCTAAGAATTTCGATTTTTGAATTTTGATACAAAACTCTTTGCTAATTTTTGAAGAATAAAGTAAAAGTAGCAAGAAACCTCGGATGACAGCATTTTGTTTGCCAGTAATTTTGTCACCTTGTGTGACTGGCCCTGATGGTCCTGGGCTTAGACCACCTTATATGAGATATTGTTTGGGGTCTTACTGGGTGTGCTTTATTTTGGGGCCAATCGGTTTTGGGGTGTGTTGACCTGTGATTATTTGGGACCGATTAATTACATAAATTGAGTCTTTTTGCTGCCTTTTTGCAGCGGGGCCTTATGGTCATTGGACTTTTGACCACCTTATATTGGCTACTTGGGGTCTTATTGTTTTCTCTAATCTGTTTACGTAATCGCCTTGTGAGGCGGGCCTTGTTGGTCCTGGAGTTTCATCTACCTTTTGCTAATGAGGTGGCTGTCATCTTTTGGTTGAGAGTAGTTAGTGTGATAGGGTAAATATGTTAGTAGATTATCTGAGAGAGTGTAGGAGGCGGAAGAAGAAAAAGGGGGAGATAAGGGTATAAGAAGGTAAAGAAGAATTTTTTTGAATAGAGTTTTGGCTTAGGTGGTGGATTGGTTACGGTTGTGGCTTTAGTTTTGAGAGGGACAGTGGCCTTCGCTGAATAATCAGGTCCCAGCGACTTATCAAAGTGGTCCATCCCATGGTTGAGCCGTTTTTGTGATTTATTTACGTGTAAGGCGTTAATAAGGGAAGGACAAATGTTTTTTGCTGAATAATCAGGTTCCTGTTTGACGTATCAAATATATCTATCCAATGGTTTTGCCATTTTGTTGTGTTTTTGGAGTGTTTTTTAGCTATTTAATTTTTTGTATGGCAGTTTTACATTGTTCTTTCCACCAGGGCACTGTTTGTTTATTTGGACTTTTCCCAGTCTTTGAAATGCCTAATTTGGCTGCTTCATGGATGGCATTAATGATGTTATCATTGAAGGTATTAACATTGATGTTCTCTAATTCATTGACCTTTATTGCACAAGGATTTTCTTAAAATTATCCCAGTCAGCTTTGTCATATCTCCATCTAAGTGCGATTTCAATGGAATTATGTTGAAGTGTCAACTGTAGGGTGGTGATAACGGGGAAGTGATCAATACCTAATGTGCTTTCTTGATCCACCCACCAGATAGTTATTTGTGCCAGTTTGGATGTAATTATGGTTAGGTCGATAGCAGTGAGGTTGCCATCCTCGGGATATAGTCTGGTTTTTTTTATTCATCGTTGACGATGACCAGGTTGGCTTCAGCAGTCCATGCTTCTACCAACCTCCCTCTATTATCCCTTCTCCTTCCTCCCCACAGTTCGTTGTGGGCATTGAAATCTCCACAGATTATTACGTTATCTGGTTGTTGTAGGGAGATATGACGGTATGTGTCGATGTTATTTCAGTTGTTTTTACTGCCACCTGGATCATAGATGTTAACTACCTGTATGTTGGTTGATCCGATGCTGACAAGGGTGTTTTGTATTTCTATTAAATCGAAAGAGTCTATAGCTAATGGAACTAATAATGTTTCCGCGTAAGGTAAGGTGTCGATTAGGAAGGTTGCTAACCCTCCTCCCTTCTTCCCATTGGAGTAATTTTTGAATATGCCTGGGGAATACATTGGAATTTTTGGTAGATGTTTAGTGTTTTCGGTTAGGTGTGTTTCTTGTAGGCAAATTATATCTGGTTTATTTGTTCATTTGTTGATTTTTGGTATTTGGTGATTTGTTAATTTTGATTATCAATTCTGGCAGGTTGTTAATTATTCCCCTGCAGGTCCATTGCCAAATTGTTAAGTCTTTGTTGGTTGTACTATCCATTCTAAGTGTAGTGGTTAATGTTTTTCTTTAGTCACGGAGTGATTCTATCCTAGCGATGTTTCGTAGGATTAAGATTATATTTTCCAGACTGACGATCGCTCCGCTTTATATCCCTGGAGCACGGACGCGAAGGAAAACATACCCTGACACCAAAACTTACAATGCCCATATTACCATCACATGGAACGCGCGGAACTAAAAGAAACACTCACGTTGACTTTTTTACTTACAAACACAGGCATACACTATCGGACAAGACAGAGAAGCTAAATGCTTATAAACACACTTCTGTTGTTTAATCATACAAACACACGAATTTGTTTTGGCAATTGAATTAGTATGTCTTTTCTAAAGTGTTGGAAAAGGGCTGTTGTGTTGACGGGGAGTAATGGCAATCTTTTATTGTCTAAGATTGTGTCCCCGTCTGGCGGCAGGCTTTCCAACAGGATAGAGTCCGCTTCTGCTGAACTAGAAGGAGAACTTTTTCGTATCTACACGACAGTCGACAAAGCCTTTGTCTAGTTCCTGCTGCTGTTGCTGCTGTTGCTGCTGTTGTTGCTGTTGTTGATCTCTCTGCTGCTTCTGAAGTCTGTACTTCTCTGTCCACTCTTCTTGTTCATTCTTGATTTCTTCTCTGAAGACCTCTTCTATTAGGTCTTCGGTCACTTTCAACATAATGACATTCTCTATTTCATCAGGCTTCGGTGTCAAGTTTTGCCTGACACGATGTAAATTCACGTAAGCTTCGTTCAGCTTGGCTGGTCTTGAAGGCACCTTCGTAGGTTGACGAGTCAACAATGGATGGCCAGACTGGCGACTGCTTCGATTTATATGGCTTAAACGCGGACGCGATAGAAAACATCCCTACTGGGTTTTTGTTGGGTCGGAACGTTATGCTACCTAATGTTATGGTGAGGGATAGAGAGAGAAGTCAAAGAGCATTTATAATGATAAAACTTTCTGAAAACAAACGACAAACACATTTTTTCAAAACACAACATTTTTTATGCAACAAATAACAAATAACTAACAATTCATATAACATCAAACGAACTTTTTTTATTTAACTAGGAAATTTTTACTTAACTCACAAACAACAATTCATAAAACATCGAGCAAACTGTTTTTGACAAGGTTGACAACGTTGTGAAGTCAAGTTAGATTTCTACTGATGGAAGTCAGCAGACCATTGATGTACAATACGTTTCCTAGCTAAAGACAAAAGATAGCCATAAAGGTCACAAAACCATCGATCTACTTTCTCATCGTTTCTGGAAGAGTTACGGTCATAATAAGTCAATAAATGTTCTAAAGAATATCCAAGACTGCGTTGATGAAGAAAATACACACAATATTGTCCACACACCATGGAATCTGTGCCTTCTAATTTCACATTATTGAATCGTGTCGTCTGGGCATTTCTTCTCATAAAGTCGATGATGTCGTCTTTCAAAAGGGGTAATCCATACGAATCAAAATACTCCACACAATCCTCTTTAGGGAAGTAGACGGCTATCCAGTGGGTTCCTGGGAGATGAGTGTCGTTCGTGTTGATGACATACGCTTGATGGTCTTGAGGTTTGCTATGAGGTAGTCCATCTTTAGCACACACCACAGGATTCCAAGAAGCAGTGTACGAACTGTTGTTCAAAAGGTAATAAAATTCCCAGGTATCCATTTTTTCTTATTTTTTCACAGGTAATGATAAGTCATCAATTCAATTCTGACTTCTGCTTGAAAACTTCTGAAAGTAACCGTTTCTTTGTTTCGTCTCTGCACTCTGGGCTATGAGAGCTTCGATGCGATAGATCTCTAGAGTAGTCAGTGGAGGGGGGTAGGAATGATTATGCAAGCCTTTATATCACTTATGCAACACTGCTTATTCTGAGATGAGACTCCAAGCGTCGTCCAGATACTCATCCAATTTTTCTTCTTGATCAGACATTTATCGTGTTGAATTTGACTCGGATGATCCTTTTGACATCCATAGCAATCTTTTATGATCAATTCCGTAATTTTATCCGCCAGGTGTTTGGCAAAACAGGACACTAAATGTTCTTGTTCTGGCCATCGGGTCGTGACCACCTAGTTCTCTTCGTTTTTGTCTTGGGGTTCTGCTTTCACGGTATCCTCCCATTCCATTTCCAAATATTCTCCACCATTCAAAGATGGATAAGACTCTTCCATAGTTTCTAATAATCTAGAATGACTTCTCTCAAACTGTTGATTTCTATGATATTATCGAATTCGGCATACAGAATGACGTTCACCGTCTCGGCGAGACGTTATGCAAACTGAAGTTCCACACCTAGCTGACCGGATTTTATAGGGTGGAAATGTCCCTCGTCGCTGCCTTGGTCTGGAGTGAAATCAAAGGCCCACAAAGTGTAACTTCCTGCATAATCTTCGTACGTAATGCCGTGACTGGTGTTGGTTCCTAGCTATCCGGTAGCTTCGTACAGTGACAAGTACGACCTCAAGTAATTCTTCTAGGTAAAGTTAGGTTTGAAGGGTCTAGTACACAAGGTCTTGCCATCGCGACTGACTTCGATCTTGGACACTGTAGTGTTTAAACTGGAAAGGATTCGATCTTGGATCGGAGTCCAGCAGCAATGGTGAATGTTTTCACTTCTACGCGTCGTATTGGATACTTGGCAGTCGTTCTGCTCAACATGTGACTGTTGTCGTTTCCCGCTTTAGGTAACACTTCCACGCGCCGCACGTAAAGTCTGGCTTCTTGGATGATGGTTTTGTACTCATTGGCATGAGCCATCAAATGGAAAGCGACACTGCTGCGATTCGGTCTCAAGCGGATATCCACTCCGTTGAGCAAATACTTGTCTTGCAACCACATGTCCAAAGGCAAACGATCCATCAGTTCTAAGCTACGTCCTTGCAGGAGTTTCTTTCGACGGTCGTTAAAGTCCACATTGTGAGGATTGTCATCTGCTGTCAGGTCTGTGTCGTTAAACGTGTCCTCGCCTGCTGTATCAGATTTCCATACCACGCAAGCATCCAGATGAGTGTTCTTGGCCTCTTTTCAGTACGGCAAGAGATTTTCCAGGTACACTCGGTAAGGGTAAGTATCCATGCTACTGCTGACCAGTTTCTTATTCAAATACAAATCCACTTCGCTGAACAAGGAATGCATAAAATTGTTGACGGGAGCCACTGTGGCATCGGCTCCCGGATTGGTGTTATCCGTTTTGATCAATCTGAGTTTCAGATACAAGTAATTGCTGTTCAGATTGATGTAATCTTCGGGTTGTCCTTTGATTTCAAATTCGATGGGAGCTGAATCGGTCAAAGAGGAGACGGTATGAAATTCTACCCATTGGGATTCTGGCATCGTCATCATGGTGGGTGGCATGGCAAATAGATCCAGTTCCAATTTTGAACAGGCGCAAGACTCTCGGTGAATCATTTTCTTTCTTTCTTTCTCTCTGTTTGTGATTTAATAATCAAAATTGTCTAAGTCTCGAACGGTTTTTCTTTTCTTAGTCTTTCTACCTCTGGGGTGTGAAGTCCTCTGAAGGGGTGCCTTCGTCTTCTCTTTCTGCCTTGTCCTTGCTATGGAGTCAGGAAAGCAGGAATGTATGACTCGGCAGCGTCCGGGGCATTTATAAGAGTTTCTCGTCGACCCAAAATGTCTTTGCCTGTTTGAAGCAAGACATTTTTGCCTGCTCTCAAGAAAGCTTCTTTGGGCTTTTGTTTGACGAAGATGACATTTTGGAGCAATTCTTTGCCTTGAGTCAAAGCGGCATCTTTCAAGGCGTGCAATCCCCGAGTCACCATCGGTTTCAAAACGGGAGCCACCGAACGAAAGGCCGAGTTTTGCATATTTCCTAAACCATGTCCTCGTTGTCTAGCGACTGCTTGATACACAGATACATGACTTACAAGTCGCTAGAGTAATCGTTTTCTAAAATAGATTTTCATTGTGACTTTCCCTTTAGTGAATGAAATACTTTGTCCCGGATCTCCTTTTATAGAATGTTGACAGTGTCGAAATACGACTTACTGACAGGACAATAGTGAAGATGTACAAATTCGACGTGAACGTGATAGGTGTTTCGAATATATTTCGCGAAACCCAAGTTGCCGGTAATGGCTGGTATTTCGTTTTTATTCTTGATGAACTTGGGATCTCCACCCAAAATGTCACACAATTCAGGACAAAATGTAATGACCAATACTTTGTCTTCTGAAAATTTCATCATTAGACGACGAGATATTTTGTGCTACTCGAGGGTGACATTTTTTCTGGCTTTCTCCAAGACTTTGCCAAACACAGCATTGAACCTGTCAGCAATTCCGTTCACCAAATGTTGACCACTAAAATAATAGCCTGGGGGAATTTTCAATCGATAAGTGGACCGTTTAGTTTTGGGGTCCTGTGTTTTCATCGACTCACCTACAATGACGCGTTCATCCAAGTTTTGTTGCACTTGCTCGTCATGAACTTCCACTGTAAAAGTGTTTTGATTTTCAATGATGTTTTTGATTTGTGTAGGGTGAATCATTTCCACCAAAGCCACTTCCCAATGGACTTCGTGATCCAATTGGATGGCCTGAGGTAATTTGGCCGTGAAACAGCATAAGGTTTTATTGGGAAACACTTCCATGGAACTGTCACTGGGTAACGTTAACTAAAATGTGTTATTCATAATTTCAGAGTTCTAGTGTCCGAGGGGTCGCTGGAGGTCAGAGGAGTGTCTAAAAGAGGATTGTAGTGATTGCTATGGCGACTGTTGGAAGGGTGACTGATGTTGGACACAAGGCTCCCGTTAGAGGAATATTTCAGGGACGGATTGGGAAGAAGGTAACCGATACAACTTCTGAGTAAAATGGTCCACAATTGTTTGTCTCCTTGTTTCAAACTCAAATTGTCAATGGCAGCACCGATGACGCAATACGCCACAAAGATATGGCAGAAAAAGACGATTTGCGTTTTAGACACACGTTCTTAACACCACACCCACAAGTGTTGCTTTTGTAGATCTTGCAGAGAAAAACTGGGGGAAGGAGTGGTCACTGCTGTAGTGGTAGCGGCTGAGGCTGTGTTGAAGGACATGATGGTCACTTCTTTTTATAGTCGCTGATCTGCGAAGCGTCCATCCAAGAGTCAAAACTGACAGGATATCCTTTCCAACGTACTTTGATTTCTTTGACACGTCGTTTACACTTTACGGGTTCTTCGTTCGAGAATGCTTTCGATCTCGTAAACTTCGTCTTCTTTTTTGGTCACACGTTGTAACTCGGGCAAGTAAAAACGTTCCTTTTAATACTTCTCCGTTCATGTCTTCCAATTTATAGACGGGAGGATGAAAGCCACGCCCTCGTTCAGTGACACGAAACAATTCGGTGGTCCAGTTGGATAAGTATCCTTTGTCCAAAGTGCGTTTGGTTTTGCCACCAAATTTCCTACTGTCAACACTCCACCTTTCTTGGGGACAGTCACCGTCGGAGACTTACCAAACAGGCGCTCGAAGACGTTCACTTTGTTTTTCGGGAGTCAATTCTTTGGGGGGCAAGTCCGATGCTCCGATGGTAAGATTGGTTGTACGCTTGGACTAGGTGTGGTAAGACGTCGATGTACTTGAGAGTGTGTTGATGCGTAAAATATTTCCACATGCGTTCTTTCAAGGTGGCTTTGATTTCGGGATTCTCGGTGGTGACAAATATTGAATGTCATCTTTCTTTAATTCTTTTTGGTAAGCTTGGTCCAGAAATTCGGTGCCTTTGTCGGTTTGCCATCAAAGAGGATGACGGCCGCTTTGTTTCAGTGCTCGACTTGGAAGTCAATGGCACGACCCAAGCAAATTTGGAAAAGACGTCGATGACACAAAATAAATATTTGTAGCCACGATTGTAGGTGGTCAAATGAGAGACATCAGCTAAATCGGCTTGCCATTGATGATCGATGCCCTCCACTCGGGTGCGACTTCTGGAAACTTTTCGTCGAATGGGTTTGTGTACTTGGCTTGTTCTTGTAACCATCGTTGCACTTGAGGTAAAAGGACACTTTTCAGTCGAGTTTTGGCAACACGATACAATTTCTGAACATCTCCGTAACCTCTAGGATGGGATGGATCGTAGTAAATGCTGGCTAACACCTTCTCCATTTTTTAATGTCATCCACTCTTCACTGATGGCATTCTGAATGGGACGAGGGGGTGGTTTAGAAACGGTTTTACGTGTCCGATGTGCCACGGGAGTAGAAGTCGAAGGTAGTTTTGGTGGTGATGGTGGTGGTAATGGGATGGCTTTGTTCTTCTTTTCTTTTTTTTCACTTCTGGTTTCCCTTCTTTCTTTTATGCTTCTGTCGAAGGAGGAGTGGACATCATCTTTTTAGCCCATGCTTTAAGTTCTTCTCGTTGGGGTGTAGGGAAAGGGGTCACAATCTTACTAGGGATAGGGACTGCTGACGGTGTTTGAAAGACTTCTCGTGCCTCTTCTTCCTCATGCATCCGTGGGGCTACGTCTGTCTTTACCGCTTGGGGTGGCGGTGGTGACGGTGATGGTCTTTTCATCAGGGCCTTAAAATCTTTCAGAGTTAGCAGAGCTGTTTCATCTAAAGCTTTCTGGTGAAAGAGTTGCAGTCGTTGCAACAGTTGACCGTATCTTTGCGATTTTTCCATTTCTGACAAATCGCTGAGATCCATCAACAAGTGCAATTCGTGTTGTAACTGGGACATCTCGGTCAAATGAGGACTGGGAGGTAAATGCGGGGTCCGTTTTTCTTGCCAACGATGGTATTCCATCCATCGTTTGTAAGGTACTAAAGCCAGTTTTCATCCTTCTATCGGTTTTTGATGGTCACGTCTGAGACCTTTTGACTTCAAAATCCTCCTTTTATTTTCCTGGACCTTTTTATCTTTGACATATTCCTTGTGAAGCAGCTCCCTGCATGACTCCCATAATCGTTGTTCCCAGTACTCCTTTCAGCACGGGTGCTAATAAGATGGGGAAAAAGGGCAAAAATCCTCCGCGTTCTGCCAACATCTTTTCCTTTTGATGGATGGGTATTTTCTTCTTAACCGTTTGACGAAGAACGTGTCGATGCTTGGCTAAGCATTCTTTCTGGTGTTTAGACAAAGGTATAGTTCCTTTAAAGAAATTCAGACAGCATTCGCACACGGTATCAATGACGTCTGTTGAGGCAGTTTGAATGAGTTGTTTTCTCATGGATGGAGAAGCTTTGGACAGGACGGAAAACACGTCCCAATGTTTGGTTTAACGAGGAGGAAGTCCTTTCCTTTTCTTTCCTTTGGTGGTAGAAGAGGGATGGGCTGGGGTGACATTTTTGTTTGTTTGCTTCTGGGCACACACACACAAATACACTAACGTCGATGACTTGGCACACGCCTTTTTATCCTTTTTCGGACTATCGCTTGGTTTTTCCAAAAAACTTCCTAAACAATCCTCCCCTTTGGTGACTCCTCCTTTTCTTTGGATGAGTGTGTCGTTTCTGAGGGTGACGTCGATGCTTGGCTAAGCGTTTTTTTTTCGGATGACGTGAGTGTCCTTTTCTTTTTCCTTTTTCTTTTCGGACAGAAGAACGAGAATAGTAACGGTGTGCATTTCTTTGAGGGGACATCTTTGGGCATTCGAGAGCACAATAACACTGATCCCATCGATTACATCAGGTCTTTTGTTATTCTGGAACGCATCGTCACTGATTGTGTTCAAGTCGTATCAACTTGATGACAGGCATCACTCGACGTTGATGGGTTCTCAACGGACTTAATCGGGACAGTTCTTGCTTGGACAAATCCAGTAAACTCTGTAACACACCCGATCTGTCTTGGACTTTGATTTTGGGAGCAGGCACTTTGTGAGCAGCGGCCACTACCGCTAAAGAGGAAGAGGGTGTCACCACTGAAGGAGAAGTTCTTGGAGACGCGGGTTTCCAATTTTGCATCAAATTAAGAAGAACACGTGTCAAATAGGGTTTGGCTGGCATCACCAGCAACGGAGAAGTGGAAGAACCTGAGGCTGCTGCAGACGCAGTCACCGTTGCGGCAGGTCAGTCGTGGTTTGCGAATGTAAGGTTGTGTTCTGGCTGCAGTACCTCTCTTGCGGGTAGAAGCTGTTTTTTGTGGGCTTTTCTTTTTCTCTTGCTGTGACCTGATCTTGACACCGTTGCTCTTTTTCTTTATCTCCTCGGTACATCGGGGAATGGCTTTTTTCTTGGGGAGGACATGGGGAGTATTGGGGTCCCATTTTAAGAGGGAGCGAATGATGACACCTCCTAGAGAACCGCTACCTCCAGGTTTCAAAATGATTTGCTTTTTGGTTTGAGTGTCGACGCGAGGATCGGCTAGTTGCGTCAAGGCTACTTTGTTCCTGTCAAAAAAACGTTTGGTTTAATGTGGAATGTAAATGATGCCTTGCAGTAACTGACGTGTTGACACCGTAAACCATCGTAAGACTTCTTTGAGACTGGCTTCTAAGACACGAGCACGTATTTGTGGATTTTTTCGCGACCGATGCCGTACAAGGTATGAATAAATTTGACGGGAAGATGAGACTGAAGGAACGTCATGGTGACGCTGTGTGAGACAGACCCAAAGTCACCGAGGTTTTTATAGATTTTTTGGGGTTGTTGTTGTTAAGTCAACGATGGGGACGTGTACACGACAGGCCCTCCGTTTTGGCACCAGTGGTGAAGCAGATGGGTACGAAATCACAAATACTCGGGGGTGGTCGGTTTTAAATCCACGAGTAAATAGGCGTGTGGGGTTTGAGTGGCATCGTCGTACGCATGAGTCAGCCAAAGCGTTCCTAACTGTTTGGCTAAGACTTGCACTTGCGATTTATCTCTAGGGCTTTTAAACAAGACCATGTAATGAGCATTGAGACTAATGGTGCGATGGGCTTTACTTTGTTGAAACAAATTTTGGATGATATAAATGACATTGGCATTACGATGATGCCCTTTGCGCATAAACCACAATTTAATTTCTTCTTCGTCTTCACCTAACATGTCGTCGAAGATGACGAGATGTGTCTGACTTGTGTCAGACACGATCCCGTCGTCCTTGCCAGGAATGCCTTCCACAAACACGATGGAATCGACTTGACTTTCTCGCAGAAGGCTTACGCCGATTGCCACTCTTTGCAACACCATACGATTCGTTGAGGTGGACGATCGATCAAATGATGTTTATGTGGCACGATCTAAGTTTTCGTCGATGACTTTTGAAAGTGAAGGAAGAAGGAGCAGGGACAGCAGAGGTAGCCATATTAGTGTAGGGAATGTCACTTATGACACGAAGACAGACAAGACAAGAGTTTTTATACTTTTTTCAGGACACGTTTATTGCAATCTTTAATTGCGAACAACACGAAAGACTAAAATACATAAAATCTATATGGTTAAGTACAGGCATAAAAGACACATCAAAAACGATCATAGTGGAATATAAACAAGTCTCCGTACAACTTTTTTTTTTTGACGAAGGTGTGGTGTCCTAGGAACAGTGTGTAATGTTCTTAGAGTCTCTACATTGGGCACAGTCACACAGAGGTCCTCGCTGAATGGTTTTTCGGGAATGTCGATGACGGTCCTCTCCTGTTCTGTAGGAAGTGGTTCTTCTGGCACTGTCACTAATACAGGTTTAAAAGTTACTTTATTTCACCGAACGTTTGAATTTAGTATTACAATTCTTGGGCATAGTGTGCCACTTCTTTTGTCCAAGCCTCGAAGCGCAAACTACACACACATCGTCGCACACATCTTCAGTGCCTAAAAGTTGATGAATTTTGTTTTCCGGTAGAGGCCGAGAAGTATCAAGATGAAGGCACAAAGCTTGTAACAGAATGAGTCTTTCTTGTACATTTAAAGGGACCACTTTCATGCTTTATTGAGTGGTATGTCCTGTTCGTAAAGAGTCCATAAGGAATCGGCTCGTAAACGAAATTCCAGAAAGCAAGTCGTTAAGACACACACCACACGTCGACCCCAATTCAATGGACACAGTTCTTGTAAAATGCGATGGTAATCCTCCACCGTTTGAATATTGTCATTGATTTCCTTCCACTGAATCTGTTGTATCACGAATGATAAAGGCTGTGGCATGGTAGCCCGTTTTATACCCTCATCGTTTAGGTCGTGGTTCTAAATTTTCTAGGGGAGCGTTTGTCCGTCTCCCGAATGTGGTAGTACTTTTCAGAGTTTAGTGGTGAAGGTGGACTTTGGTTTGGTGTAGACTCTCTGGGTCTGGATTCTGGTTCACTCATGTCATCTTCAAAATCACTGGCATGAATTTGAGCCAAGACTTCAGCTACTGTGTGAGGCGATAAATCCCGTTTCTGTCTCTTACGTTCTTCTCCTTTCTTCACGAAATCATGCGATAGTTTCATCTTGACTGCAAAAAGTCAAATGACTATATTTTAAACACCATGGCCTCCTTTATATCCATGTTAGGTCAGTGTATATATAAAGAGCCAGTGCCTTCCCTCCTAGTATTCATTTCACTCTCGAGCCGACCAGAACGATGGAAGAGCCAACACAGAACGAACTTCTGATCAGAGCTTTGCTAGGTGTCATACGAAAGTTTTTTTCAGACAAGCCGACGGACTACTCCCCCTCCTTTCGAGATAAAAGTCAAGATACTTGCTATATCTGTCAGAAGAAAGAGTATTGGGTTACAGAATGTCCAAACCGTCAAAAAAGCAAGACAAGTATCAAAAGAGCCAAAAGTCAAGATACCTGTTATCATTGTCAAGAGAAAGGATAATGGTCTTCAGACTGCCATAGGAAACAACAGGAGCAGGAGGAAGAAAAAGAGGTGCCCTCGGCAAAGGAAGAACCCCGACACGTACAGAAAGAGAAGAAAAGAAGACGATAAAAAAGCAAGGAAGAAGAGGAGGAAAATCCTGTCAAAGTGAAGAAGTTCAAAACACAGAGAGAGTGAAAAAACACACAGAAGAAGTCTATAAGCTTTTTTTAAAGTGTTGTGTTGTGACATTGGATTGTAAAATTTGTACCAGAATAGACCAGACAGAAAAACGTAAGTGTCTCCTGGTTTTGATTTTTTAGAATGATAAGGGTCTACGCTCATACTACACACGTACATCATGGGGTAAATAAAAAGTATGTTTGAGATTTAATTGATTTTGGCAAAATGAAATACTATCTCTTTTCGAAAGAAGTGGGTGGCCCCGAAAAGGGCCGTTGGGTGCTTATTTTTTGTTGTTTGTTGTTTTAAAAATTACAAACTCAGGAACGGGAAGCAATCAGATTTAACTGCTTTAAGCCTTTGCCACGGCCAAGACCTACTTCTGGACCTACTCCTGTCGATGATTTGGTAGAAATCACTAGGGTAGGTATCTCAGGAGTAGTAGGTGCGTAAACAGGGTTGGACTGTTTGGCTCGGGACGGTCTTTTTCTCTTGGGTCGTAATAAAAAGGTCTGATACATTTGTTTCAGGCTCCTTAACTCTGCCAAAATGTCCAAGAGTACCGTCACCATTTGAGTTTCACTGTTCTCCTTCTCTCCTAGACCTTGTTTCTTCTCTGCTTCTTCTTCCTGTCGTTTCCTTCTTGTCTCTTCTTTTTCTCGCTGTTGCTATTGAAGGAGAGAAGCTTGTTCTGCTTCTTTCTGCTGTTGTAAAAATTTCTCCAATTCTTCTTTCTGTCTCTATTTAAAATCCTCGACGTGTGGTAAAGAAGGAGAAGGTGGCGAAGGTGCTGGTACCGGAACAAACTCTTGCGAAGAAGAGAGAAAATCCACTAAATCCCAATTAAAATCGACCTCTTTTGGAATTAGACCTGTGTTGACTTTCGTAGCCGCTATTATACCATCACTTCTCGTCTCCACGGCTGGTGCACCCCAATTCATCGTTTTCTTAGTTTCCGTCATGTTTTAAAAACAATGTCGCATCGATTCACTGCACACAGACGCTAGAGCACCTATATATATATATATATATATATATATATATATATATATATATATATATATATATATATATATATATATAGAAGCATTACATTCCGACCATGCAATTAGTAATGCAGCTTCATATTGACAGTTTCCAATTAGTTTAATGTAAATGAGTTAAATGGAAATGTAGGCTTACATCACAATACATACCTGTAATTCCTGTCTGAAGGATAGCTGTGTAAACCATGAGAATTATCAAACGTGTTTTCATTGTGAACCGTTCTCTTGATATTCCACGTCTATTCTACAGGCTCCACACTGCGCGAATAATATAGATCAGGAAGTAAGGTCGTATATAACTGTGGTCCTGTCTTACACCCGATTGGAGTACGGCTCTTTACTGTCGTACTCGCTTTTAAGTCGCCTCCAGCTGCAAACAAAACTTACCCTGATATGCAGTGGCATAATTTGCCAGCTTATCAGAGTCTGTCTTGTTTGTTTTCTTGACTGCTATTTAAAAACTGCAGAGTCCCAGATCTGCCGGCGCATTAAGCGACGCGAGATTGGGTCTATGCAGTTTGCAGTTGGACACAACTTATAAGGGAGTACAGATGGTATTGGGCCCTGGGAATCTTTTCATAAGGAAATGATATGCATTTGGTGACATACACGCTTTAAAATGGATAACCAAAAACCGGTTTTCAAAGAAAAATAAATTACAGTGATTTAGAAAACAGAATAAAAACTTTTCTTTTATATATTTTTCCATTGCTGGTGAAATCCCCCTTCACTTGCTATTCCCATGCTCACGACAACGTGACACCGTTTATCTTGTCAGTCCCTCGTTCGCATCATACTTGTGTATCTGCTAGCCATGTTGAGGAGTAATATGATCTTTAGCTTCCTGGGAGTGTGAAACAAAAGGTTAGACCTACATACATTTTTTAATACAGTTGCATTGTTGTTGTCGTTGTTGTGTGTTTAACGCAATTTTTCAGCACACGATAGGCTATAAATTGCGCCAGTATAACTGGTAGAGGAAGAACCCGGGAAGTCCCCGGTAAGTACCATTGACCCAGGGGAAGCTACTGGCAAGTTTTCTCATATACCACGAGACTCGAACCCACGTTGACGTAGGTGAGCTGGCAGAGATAGGTAAAGGCGAGCGCTTTAGACCACCCTGACCACCCGGAACCCACTCCCCTCAGTGTGTGTGTGTGTGTGTGTGTGTGTGTGTGTGTGTGTGTGTGTGTGAGAGAGAGAGAGAGAGAGAGAGAGAGAGAGAAGACTAATTTTCTTAATTGCGAAATAGATTCTGCAATAATATATCCGTTATTGTTTAGCACGTACAAATAATAGAACTCTTAGATACCTTATGCGAATGTAGATGCATTATATACCAAAAGAAAACTGCATATGCTGCCTTAATGTGATACATATGCTTTATTAACCTTCTGATTCTTATTCTTGTTTAAATGTGTGTGTTTGGTTAGGCTGAAGACGTAAATACAAGAACAAACCTTGAAAAAAGATAACAAGACAGACACAGACAGGGACAGAGAGACAGCTATAGACAGGGACAGAGAGACAGACATAGACAGGGACAGAGACAGACATATAGAATAGACGGACGATGAACAGTTAGGCAAAGACTGCATTTTTCAAGTGTGATGAGTGAAGTAAGGAACGAATCGCATAACTTGACTATAGACAATGGTCGTCATGAGGAAGTACCAAGGAAAGAATCTCATAAATTGAATACAGAAAAGGGTCGTTATGAGGAAGAACCAAGGAAATAATCTCATAAATTAAATATAGAATTGGTTCCTAATGAGGGAATACCATGGAAAGAATCACATAAACTGAATACAGAAAATGGTCATTGTGAGGAAGTACCAAGGAAAGAATCACATAAATTTAATATAGAAAAGTTCGCTTTAAGGAAGTACTAAGGATAACGGATATAATATAAAAGCTGTCAAAGATTAATATATTTTTCCTTGTTTGTCCATTTTACAGGAATTAAGAAGGAAAGGTTTACCATGATATTACAGAAAATAAAATTTAAAACCATTATACAACCAAATTCATAAAGAATTCTAAATTTATTTTCTAAATCTTTATACTTTGCACAGCTGAAAAGGTCGTATAATAATGTATTGTGTATCAGTAATTATTATTATATCCATTCCAATTATAATAGAATTAATTATAATATGGTTTGTACATTTTATATAAATTTACTGGTATATAATTTTCACTAAATTTAAACCATCTTATACTTAACACTCAATAGGATTCTATTACTTATTTTCTGCAATAAGACATGTTTACATCCTCATGTCTGCAACTAAAACATGCTTATGCAATTTATTGATGAAATGAACTTTGTGTTTGGTGTGCATTATCAAGATACGCTCATTAATATATGTGTACCGACAAAAGAGCTTCAACAAAAGAACGCCGAAAAACGAGACGAGTCAGTTTCACCCCGACAAAAGAGCACAGAGTATATGGAACCTGAACTATTAGACTATTTAGATATTGTAAAGACGTCTGATGAAATGAAAACCAAAAATGTTGCATCTTATATGAAACCTATTAATTACTTATTAGAAATAAGTCATCGTGAAATCTAGTGGTTTATTAGCTATAAAACCTTCGTTAACTGACAACAAATTAAACATGGAGAAGATCGATTGACAGAAAGGCTTTTTTCTTTTTGCTGGTTGACGGTTACAGATACAGCAAGGGCATAGAAAATGCTGATGGGAGTAAATCCTGGAGATGCTACGAGAGAGAGAGAGAGAGAGAGAGAGAGAGAGAGAGCTGCTGTGAAAGCTAGCTACGATGTCGCAGCCTCAGCGTGGATGAGGCAATGATTTTATCCTATACCTTACAAAGGAGTAAATAAAATTATTGTCAAGGACAAAAGATAACTGTAGTTACTACCTAAGTAGAGTCATGTTTTTCACGATGTTTGTCTAATGCTAAAGTTTTGAAGCCTATATCCAGAAAATTATATTGGTACGTTTACGCTTTGTAAACCACGACAGATAACACGAGATTCTCGCGGTAATTCGTTTTCCAAATAAAGTTTTCCCTATTTGGATATTCTACGAGACATGTTTCAGTGCATACCATATTTACTATTCACTACTATCTGTATACGTTTCCAAATAAGGCTGCAATGTCCTTATATGGCACACGAAAAAAATGCGGATTAAAATGGAAGTAGTTATGAGTTGAACTAAAATGGTGGACAATCCAAATGGATATGAAGGATAAAGACGGTAGATGTTAATTTGCACGTATTTCTACAATTATGTCTAGTAATTATGGTATTAAATAAAAGGACTATTTAATTTCTTTCAGTATATGTAAGGAACATGTTCGAAAATTTTTTGCTTAATATGCTGAAAATGCGTCAGGTGTGAATCACGCCCGGCCCCTCCGTTGATACACATAGGCTCATGTTAGTACCCGGTCCACGAAGTAGAGGTACTAATATTAGTACAACCGCGGAAGCTCCAAGACACTGAACGACGATGTCCTGTCATCATCCCAACACAATCACGTTCTTGATGCAACAAAAAATATAGCGTCTAAAGTCATATCGGCAATACGGGGACGAGCATCTGAGGAGTCGTAAACCCAAGGCAGATAATACAGCAAGATACACATCGCTGGAAACTGCCATTCATTTATCTGCATACCGTTCATCACAACACACAATCGAACGCCAAAGGAAACGGAAACAGCTGCTGTATCATAATCCATAAACTATCCAGGTACTTCTTCGTCTACATACAACGACAGCGTCGGGGGGTGGGGGGAGGTGTATCTTTCTCCTGTTTGATTCAGGACCAGTTGATGACAACAGAAGTTTATTGCTCGGAACCGAAGAAAATTTAGATCTATTTGGTCGCCATACACTTGTTTGTCGATGGGACATTCAAAGTGGCTCCAATTCATTCTTATCCGGAGTCTACAATTCATGCTTTGATTAATAACAATGGCATGCCTTGATATTCCCTCTCATACTAGATAAAGCATAAATAACATACAGACGCGTTCTCGAAAACTTAGAACTTAAACCAATGTTGCAGCCAGCAAGAGTTATGTCTGATTTTGAAAAAGCTTCGCAGAATGCCATACAGCACGCTTATACGGATACTCATCTTGTCGGCTATCTCTTTCAGCACCTTGGTCAACGTTTCTGGAGAAAGGTTCAGGAATTAAGTATTTCGCAACTGTATCGCGACAATTAGGAATTTCAGATTAAAGTAAAGCTGCTGCTGGTATCGAGTTTTGTGCTTGCAGTCGACTCTCTTACTGTGTTTGAAGATTTGATAGAGTCTTCCGTAATGTCATTCGGTTTATACTAACACGCAGGTGAGAGTGATGCACTGAAATAACAGGAAATCGCGACTTAGTTGAATATTTCTTTCTCACGACCGAATGTAGAGAAAGCTGTGTGATACAGTCTACAGTGATTAAGACTGTCCACGAGAGATGGAAGGCAGTAAAATTAATGTCCTATTTATGATGAAGTGTATATGAGAGGAACAAATCTAGGCACAATGTATTCGAGCAGTTAGATTACCAAATTAATATTTTTTTAAAAATTTAAGTTGAGGACAGCAAGGAGGTAAATACGAATCTAAGCATATGGAATAATGCTGGAAAACGATTTTTAGATGTCGGCCTCAGGGGAGACAATTGTTTTGTAAACAGTATCATGTTCATATGATATAAAATGCATCAAGTCGTTTATAAAATGACTTTACTAGAGTATGTGGTAATCTACTTAGTTGAAATTCCATTGTAAATTCTAATTCTGAAAAACTGGTTGCTGACTAGGTTTTACCAACCTATCCAGACCTGAATGTAAATTTTTAACCCATCAAACCGAAAGCATTCCAATTTGAACCTGAGATAGCCATAATGCATATATAAGTAACATAAGATATCATGACATTTTTAAAATTGTCTACAAATACTATAAGATACAGATAAATGTTACACTTGAATACTTTGTGTAGTACAGATGTGAATACCTATATCATACAATGCTACTGTTGAGAAATTAATATGCAATGTTTGTTACCAATAGAACTTAACTTAACCGTTACATCAAGCAAAGAGCGACCGAAGCTGCATCCACATTATTTATGACAGGAAGCTATACACAACGGTGGTTGGTGGGGCGGTGGAGGAAAATGTAAAAATATGAGCACTAAATATACTACCCGTATTTCCAAAAATTCTTTTGCAAGTAACGCTAAGAATGACGATCCATATATTCGTACACCATAAAGCTATATCCCATTAGCTGAACGAGTCATGTGACCCAATTCCTAGGTCTGGTTGGCCCCAGAGGGTCTGTATTGCGCCCAACAAGCCCTTTTCACCCCTCATCATAAATATCCTTGCTCTAGCGCAAATCGTTTTATGATGAAGAGTGCATGAGAGGATAGCAGGAAATCCAGGTACGATGCATGTGAGCAAGAAGATTATGAAATTATTTTTTTTTTGAAAAAATTAGGTTGAGGACAGCATGGAGGAAAATAAAAATTTTGGCATGACGAATAACGCTGGAAAACGATTTGTTGATGCAGGCCATACAAGTGATAATTATATTAAAAAATATTATATTCATATGATATAACATGCGTGAAGTTGTTTACAAAATGATTTTACTACGGTATGCGGTAAACTACTTAGTTGAAGTTCTATAGTAAATTCTACCTCTGAAAAGTTGGTAGCTGACTAGGTTTTACCAACCTACCCAGACCTGAATGTCAATTTTTTTAACCATCAAGCCGAAAACAATCCATTGGCAGCTGAGACCGCCATAACACAGGAACCATGCAAGTCACCCAGTTTGCATGGGGATTACACAGGTCATAAACTGAGATAATAGGTAAAGCTGGGAGATTACAAATCTAAATAACATAATGTGTGGCACATCATGTACATAAAATGACTATAATACAAACTGACAAAAACACACTTAAGTCGTACATCACATCCATACTATAACACCTACGCCATAATAGAACATAATAACACCACATGTGTAAATTTATCTAGAGTGGGGTCCACATTTTCCATCTTTCTGGGTTAAAATAATCGATTTTTCTAACAAAAAAAACCCCAAACCATTATTTATAACAAGATTAGAATACATACCGATTACAAAAATATGTTGGTAAACCAAGAGTGACCCATACAGGTTTATAAAAATTAAATTCAGAGGAGTGAATATTTGGAGCAGAGTACATACTTCAAAAATATCAAACTCTATAATCGATTAAATAAAAATATCAAGCTTTTTCAAATATTAAAATTTAAAGTCCAATTTAAGAAATAAACATATCACTAAAATGAAATTCAAACATGCTAAATATCTTTGAATTATGTTTTTATTGGCCTTGATGTAACGAGGATGAATTTATATAACCTTTAACTGAATTGGGATTCTTTTGTTGTTTTACTATAAAACTGGGTAATAGGATCCAGTCTTGTATTGTGTTATAAAAGAAAGTTCTTAGATCTATCACACATCTTGTAACAAAATTAAATTTACTCCCCCTTTTGATAAAATGGTGATGATCACTGATTTTCACAAATATCTGCCTCAGATAAGATGGACGTTTCTCGTAAAAGACAAATCATTAATAGCACGTTTGAGTTATAATTATTGCACTTTATCTTTTACAATTAGCATTTATCTTCAGGTATATACTGTCTGATACTTGATTATGGCTCAAAGTGGCTTAAAAATCTTAGTTTTAGTCTGTGGTATTTGGAGTTAGTTTTAGAGAGTTTTACAAGTCAAGCATATTACAAAGAACAGGAATAATAACAATGACTTTTATTAAAACAAGACGTAGTATTGTTCTAGTTTTCACTGATAAAGATTGACCTTGTCTATAGAGAGACTTTAACCTAGCATCTTCTTTGTTTAGTATACTGTTGACTCTGTAATTACTGCATAGTAAGTTATCCATATTGTGCCCTAAATATTTAATACACGTTTGGAAATTGATTGTATTCCAGATTTCAGGATTCGAGCTCTTTCTAATGACGTTTTAACGGTAAGCCTACAGGAGACGTTGTCACAAAATTGTATCTATTTCTTGCGTCTAGTTGTTGTTACATTTTCTCTCAAAATATTATGAATTATCTCCAATTTGGAAGACAAGAAAAAATACGTATCACTTTTTTGCTGTTTGTTGTAACGTCATGTTGCCGATAAATGAGAGGTAAGCACCTTTCCTAAGAACATACCTAGACAGTCGACCCGGGTTGAGCTGTTCGGGTATCGAACACGCGACCCATGGATTACGATTTGACGCTCTAAGTATCTCACTCGAACACCCATTTCCTCTGCATGATAAAGCCAATAATGTCTTGAAAGTGCCATTAAATCTCGCGGAAACGTTTCCGACCATTATACGGTAGGTCGTAAACGACTTGCTGAACTTCAGATCACATTTATTAGTAGTAAAAATGTCCTACATATATTTACTACATAAGTAATAAATTCAGTCAACTACTGCAACGCTAAGAAAACAGTTTGTCCTTTAGGTGACCTAGTTTTCTACTTTGTAGTATGATTGCACATTAATATCGTGTGCATTTGACTGAATTTTAATTTAATATTTTTTTATGTTTAACAAAATTCATTAAAAAAAAACCTTTTCCTATTTAAGTCAAGATGATGGTAAAATATATTTTATAGCAGCGTCTAAATCACAATGCATTAGTTATTGTCAATATTATCGATGCAAACATTTCCATCTGTGTTGGATAGCAGATACTACTTGGGAAAGGTTGTTTGTGAATAGCATCCAGTCATGAGTGACCATAACTACACTCTTTCTGCGCATGTCTTTGGTAAAATATTAGCGTGTGTCATATGCATAAAATCTATACATATCTAAAAAAAAA
>JAECUM010022479.1:7500-43769 GCA_016617855.1 Megalonaias nervosa | reverse complement strand
CTTACAGGGATTAAATAAAGATATGTGGAGTTTATCCTCGTTTTTGCGATGCGGTCGTTCATAGCAGTGTCGAAATGCATATTTTGCCAAGAAATCGCGGTCGCTGGTCGCGTTCAGCAGGTGGTCGCTCATAACAGAGTGTTTATATAATAAAATCGATCCGTGCATTACGATTGTGGTCGGAAATGACAGGTGGTCACTCATGACAGTTTTTACTGTATCATCAGTGTCAAGTGAAGTACATATGAATTTCTATATCTCCATTGAATATTTCTTTATTTTTCTCTAACATAAGCCTACCTGACATGTGAATGAATTTATATAAAACAAGCTGGCCATGATCCACATGATGATTCCAACATCAAATTCTTGGTAAATTGTTGTTCTACACATTAAGGTTTATCTACATATCATGTAATAAAATTCTGTAGCCAACTATATCTGAGAAACTGACAACAACTTTAACAATGAAATTGACCTTTGGTGAGCATTGATGCACAGACAGATCTACCAAGGTACAAAGAGAACTACAGATGTACAGAAAAATCTACATATGTACAGGCAGATCTAAGTACAGACAGATCTACCAATTGCAGACAGATATACATAACTACAAACATATCTACAAATATACATATGTACAGACAGATCTGCATACATACAGACAGATCTATATATGTACCGACTGATAGATGTACAGATCTACATATGCAGAGACATATACAGACAGATCTACATGTGTACAGATCTACATTTCTACAGACAGATCTACATTTGTACAGACAGATCTACATTTTTGTACTGATATATCTACATTTGTACAGACAGATCTACATTCGTACAGACAGATCTACATCTTTATATGTACCGACTGATAGATGTACAGATCTACATATACAGAGACATATACTGATAGATCTACATATGTACAGACACATCTACAGACAGATCTACATTTGTACATACAGATCTACATTTTTGTACTGATAGATCTACATATGCACAGACAGATCAACAGATGGGTTGATATGTGTGCAGGCAGATCTACACAGAAAGATCTACAAATGTACAAATCTACACATGTACAGACAGATCTACAGATGGGTTTATATATGCACAGACAGATCTACACATGTACAGACAGATCTACAGATGGGTCTATATATGTACAGACAGATCTATACATGTACAGACAGATCTACAGATGGGTTTATATATGTACAGACAGATCTACATATGCACAGACAGATCTACACATGTACAGACAGATCTACAGATGGGTCTATATATGTACAGACAGATCTACACATGTACAGACAGATCTACAGATGGGTCTATATATGTACAGACAGATCTACATATGCACAGACAGATCTACAGATGGGTCTACATATGTACAGACAGATCTACAGATAGATTTATGTATCTACAAATGTACAGATCTACATATGTACAGGCAGATGAACATATGTACAGTTAGATCTACATATGTGCAGACAGATTTAAAGACATGCAGATGTCAAGACTGATCTGCAGGCATACAGACAGATCTACAGATGTACATACTGGCAAACTGTCAACAATTTAGATTCAGAGCTAGATGTATTGATGTAAAAGTGATCTCCTCTGAAAATGTTGATACTACAGTGGGTGTCCTGAAAGGACTACCGGTTACATTTGATTGGCATCACATGTACACATACACTAATCACATGTATGTTAAAAATGTAACCAAGTATGTAACATAAATTTTAAAAACAGCCAAGTATGCAACACAAATTTTAAAAACTTCAGATGTAACCCAGACATGCCAACTCTGACGAGTCTGTCTCAGTAAGGCAGTTGATTTTTTTCTGTAAGACTGACCAGTTTTCAGTAAGGTGTAACAAAATATCAATAACTGCTATTGTAAAGCTGGAAAACGTAATTAAAAGTTCAATGCAACGACGATAAACATTTTGTTCAACTGAAAAGTTTGCAAAGTACGCGTAGACTTTATTTACCACTAGTACAGTTGCACAAACTTTAGTTCCAAACCCTATGCAAACTCAATGGCTTGCAGTAGCTTCTCGTGGGTCGGTGGTTCTTTCCAGGGATTTCCCAGTTTCTTCCTCCACCTTTAATACTGGCCGCCATGTATAGCCTATCGTGTGCTGAAAAATGGCGTTAAGCCCCACAACAACAACAACAACAACAACTCAATGGCTTGTTGCTATCTCTCAACTTTACACAATTCCTGGAAATTCTTTTTCCATTTCACATGATGACGGCAACCATATATCTCACCTACTCCTACATGTAAGACGTATGACATGTTATTTATGTTTTAGTGCTACGTCTTACTACCCAAATAATGGCCTTGTATAGCATGTTCCAATGTCAGTTGACATCAGAACGAGTAGTCAAAGTTTCCGGAATATCTCACACACTTGGCAGCCCATATGGACACTCTTCCACAAATTGATATGTAATTAATACACTTTTACTGTGCTGTTTTTATCCTGGTTGAATCAAAATCTGACACCAGCAAATGGATGCATTTTTATGTTCCTCTGACATACATTTAAATTTGTTGAAATGCGATGGTAGTTGAGGTATGCCAAAGTATGTTCGAGCAGGTTCATGTCTGGGATATATTTCTTGAATGAAATGAAATGTTGCTTACAATTTCAACAGGCATAATATATTTGTATTCATTTCGTTAAAGAATAGTATTTCAACTTAACTTGATTTCGGCATTCCAAGCTTTCATTGCCTTCCAGCCAACTGAAATGTTGGCCAACGAAACTTGAAAACAGGTCCATTTCTTTTGTGAGAATCTGATTTTATTAGAGAAAAGACATCAGAGTAAGTAAAGTCTGATTAAAACTTTACTTTGTCGAAAAAGCGTCATTATTAGTTGCCAGTTGTGTAGGTTATTCCTAAAAATTTGACATTCGTTACGATGTTAGTCGACATCAAAACATGCTACACAGCGCTGTTAGGCATTAAGACCCTGATGCCCAAAACATAAGTATCAGCATTGAGTCTTACATGTAGGACTAATATCCAGCCACGAGACATACTCAAATTGGCATGTAATGTCCAATAAACGTAATTGTGGCCTTTCCAGCTTTTATTCACAAGAATCTGAAAACTCCTTTTTATTCTTCTGTGTTGATTATTAACACTTTTTTAAAAGCATATTTTCCCTTTTGTCTTGAACATGCATCACCTTCTGGACACCATTTTCAAAAAAATTCTATAATCAACAGTTTGATCATGCAGATGCTTTGAATGAACAAATAGGTGCAGTTTAAAGCGTCTGGGGTGCTGCTGTAAAGTTAGTCTGGTTCCCTGACTAATTTCACTAATTCTAACATGAAACTCGGATCCAAATTAAACCAGGATGAACCAATTATCTGGATTTTTTGGCAACGATCATTTTCCCCATCGTTTTTGCTTGTATGCCGTAAGTTCATATTTTAAGGATCATTTTCGTAAGACTTACAAGCAAAATCCTAAGGGTTGGCAGGTCTGTGTAACCAAGTAAAACAATAAATTTTAAAAACTTTAAAGTTTCTTTTCATTTAAACAAATAATATAAAATGTAAGTTATCAACAAACAGATATTTTATGGGGAAGCAACCCAAATGATATTCTAGTAAAAGGTTATTTATGTGTACCTTTAAATGCTCTAAAAATATTGTATTTGGTTGCTTCATGTGGACCACCTTAATTTTTTAATACAAAATGGCTGTTTTATAGCCAGATGTGATGTAATGAGCATGTGCCTATTATGTCATATTAAATAATTTTAAACAATCAATTGAAATTTTAATGTTGATAGATTTCTTGCCATGGTATTATTAGATCAACAATGTTTTTGAAAATTTGTGAATTTTTGGGCCAAAAGGAGTCCCAATTGTACCTTCCCCTTAGGTAAACTTCTGCTGAGTGTTCCCGAGTTATCAAAATGTTTCTAGTAATGGAAACTGTACATGATGGTGGAATGGCATCATTTGTATAGACTCTAAATCCCTTTCTAGTAATGGAAACTGTACTTGATGGTGGAATGGCATCATTTGTATAGAATAAAAATCCCTTTCTAGTAATGGAAACTGTACTTGATGGTGTAATGGCATCATTTGTACAGACTCTAAATCCCTTTCTAGTAATGGAAACTGTACTTGATGGTGGAATGGCATCATTTGCATAGAATAAAAATCCCTTTCTAGTAATGGAAACTGTACTTGATGGTGGAATGGCATCATTTGTATAGAATAAAAATCCCTTTCTAGTAATGGAAACTGTACTTGATGGTGGAATGGCATCATTTGTATAGAATAAAAATCCCTTTCTAGTAATGGAAACTGTAATTTGATGGTGGAATGGCATCATTTGTATAGAATAAAAATCCCTTTCTAGTAATGGAAACTGTACTTGATGGTGTAATGGCATCATTTGTACAGACTCTAAATCCCTTTCTAGTAATGGAAACTGTACTTGATGGTGGAATGGCATCATTTGTATAGAATAAAAATCCCATTCTAGTAATGGAAACTGTACTTGATGGTGGAATGGCATCATTTGTATAGACTCTAAATCCCATTCTAGTAATGGAAACTGTACTTGATGGTGGAATGGCATCATTTGTATAGAATAAAAATCCCTTTCTAGTAATGGAAACTGTACTTGATGGTGGAATGGCATCATCTGTATAGACTCTAAATCCCTTTCTAGTAATGGAAACTGTACTTGATGGTGGAATGGCGTCATTTGTATAGACTCTAAATCCCTTTCTAGTAATGGAAACTGTACTTGATGGTGGAATGGCATCATTTGTATAGAATAAAAATCCCTTTCTAGTAATGGAAACTGTACTTGATGGTGGAATGGCATCATTTGTATAGACTCTAAATCCCTTTCTGCCACTGTGCTTTCTGTCAAATCTGGTCAAATTCTGCTTGTGAAGAAGTAATTTAAAGGTCTTTATAGTTTTAGTAATGGCAGCCATATCTGAAAGCAGATTGGCATGACCTGTAAAAATCTGAACATCATGTTGATTTCTGTTCAGTTTGGTCAAATTACGTTCAGTACGTACTGATAAATTGTTTAAATGTTTTTCTATTTGTAGAAGTGGTGTCTATATTTAATTGCAGATCAGCATATTTGTACAAGCTTGAAAGATATTTGTGCAAGAATGGTGTCAATTTGGTCATGAATGCTATAAAATTTGGTGAAGAATGCTGTAAAATTCAGTCAGAATCTGTTGAGCATTTTTGACATGCTGTTGTTTTAAATATTTCTACTTTTGTGATGGTAAACACATCGGAAGATGCAATGGCATTAGTTGTACAAAACTGAATGCTCTTCATGGCAAAAAGCCTTCTGTCAAATTTGTTCAAATTCTGTTAAGAGGTTTTAGTAGAAATTATTTCAAAGTTTATCAAGCTTTAGCAATGGTGACCATATTTAATGGCAACTCAGCATCATTTTCATAAACTTTAAAGCCTTCATTGCAAGGATGCTTTCAGTCATATTTCTCTGTGCAGCAAATTTGAGAAGTCAATAAAATGTTTTCATATTTTAATGATGCTGATTTCTATTTGACAGTGTATCAACATCCTATGTAAATATGTATGTATGCATGTATAGGCCTCAACAGCACATCATTACAATCCTGGCTACATACAGCCAATTAAATGTTCAGCTCTAAAAATTAAAGGTAAACGTTACTAAAACCTTAAGGAGGACAAACCCCTCCACATAAATGTAAACACTATTCCCTCCAAAAACGATAAATGGTGAACATGTTACATCTTTTACAGGTATATAAAAATGAGAAAGGTGAAAATCATTAAAGAGTATGTTCAAATATAAGGGTAATGATGCTAAAATTCTTTCAAAAGGTATAGCATATAAAACATAATGGTAAACAAGAGTCCCTTGAAGGGACTGACACTCTACTGGCCAAAAATAATTTGCTAGAATTCAAGATAAGATCATTTCCTCCATTTAACTGCCAAATGTTGAAAGAATCTCTACAGTGATAAGAAGATTTTCAAATTAGCTGCTGTGTTGGCCATATTGGATGTCAGATTGGCACCATTTTCAAGTAAACATCATTAGAAGTTGTTTGGTGAAAACCCATGAATGTCAATATGACCATCCATTCTGGGAAGTAATGACAACAGAATGATAAAAACAGCCATACTGGATATACAAGTGGCACCATTTTAATTTAGGACCAAACATTTATCATAAAATGGTAAAGCCATCTATGCTGATGTTGCTATGCATATGGGAGGGCTAGAGACAACAATATTTTCAAGATTTTTTACATTATTTTCTTTAGGACCAACTAGACATCATAAGAACTCTTCTGATAAAAACTCTATGTCAAAATGATTTTGCTGTGAGGAGGAGAAGCAATATGATTTTCAAGATGGCCAATAAGGTGACATAATGGACATAAGACTATTTTAATCTTGGCAATAAAAGTCATATAAAGACATCTTCTGGTGAAAACCACGTGCTGACATGACTTTCCATTGTGGAAGAGCAATAATAACAAGATTTTCAAGCTGGCTGCCATAATGACCATACTGGATATCATATCTGCAACATTTCCTTTAGGACCAACCAGATATTCATGAGTCTCTGGGTGAAAGCACAATGTTGATATGATCAGCCATCTACAAGTAGTAGTGAGAACAAAAGATTTAAGATGGCCAATGTGGTGCCAGATCAGCACCAATTTCATTTATTAGACACAAGAAGTTTTCACTGAAACTCTATGTTATTATTAATTTAGGATAAATAGTGACAACAAGGTTTTCACTGTTGTTGCTAATCTGATGTCCGAGTGGCATCATTTCAGTTTTGGAACCACTTGACATCATAAAAAGTTCTTTAGTAAAACCTGATGTAACCATCCATTCAGGAAGGGCCAATAAGAGGATTCTGAAGATGGACAATCTGGTGGCCATATTACATTTGCAAGTGGCACCATTTCATTTAGGACCAACAAGACCTCATATAAAGTCCTATGGTGAAAACCCCATGTCAATATGGCATTCTGTTCAGGAGGAGTAGTGGTAAGCAGATGGATCTTCAAGATGGCCACTATGGCAGCCATGTTGGATGTCTGGGTATCATTATTTTCATCCAGGACCAACTAGATCATAGAATGAATGACTTTTTGTCAAGTTTCATGGCAATCTTATGAGCAGTTTAGGAGAAACAGCAATAACAAACTTATGCCAACAGAAAGATAAATGAGGGAAGACATATGACAGATTTACTATGGATGACATACAACAGACCATCCCATAAGCTCTTCTGGTTTATGACCAGTAGAGCTGAAAACAGAAAAACTTTAAAACATTGATCAAAATTTGTTCTTTCAATCACATTCTTTGAAAAAGTCCATGAGTTTTTCTGGTGGTACATCATCAAAAAAATTCTTTCACAGTTTTCAATATCATTTCTTCAGATCTGAAAGCATTGATGCCATAGCAGTTCTGTCAAATTTATTTAGATTCTGCTCAGTGCTTGTTGAGAACAAATTGTTTAAAGCTCTTCTGTATTTTGTAATGGTGGCCAAATCTGATATAAGATCAGAATCGTCTGTAGAATTTTTGATGCCCTTCATGCCAAAATGCTTTATGTCCAATTTGGTCAAATTATTTTGAGTGGTTTTTGAGATGAGGCCATTTTTTAAAGTTGCAGTACTGGTGGCCATATCTGATGGCAGACTGGCATCATTTGTTCAAAGCTGAAAGTCTTTATGCCATGGTGCTTTCTTTCAAATTTGGAAGCATTCTGTTCGGCAATTTTTTAGAAGTCATCAAAAAGTGTTTTGGTTTTTATTTACTTCAGTAGTGGTGACAAACTGATGGCAGATCACAATTACTTAATAAATGTGACACTTGGCATTACAAACAACAGAGCTATCAAATTGGTGAGTGTGTTCTGGAAGTATATGTCTACTAATCTGCATGTCTAATGGCCAAATTAGCACATGATCCAGTCAATCTCAGCAGACTGTCATGGAATCATAGCTGTACAGACTAAAGCATATCGGCCTTTTTGAAAGGGTACCTGCTGCTCATGACTGGGTATCAGGGTCTATACCATCCATTTAAATTCATAAGCAGTTTGGTTGTTTTGGTTTGATGCTAGATGGGCATAGCAATACAAATACAAAATTTCAAATTCATAAACAGATCAAACAACTTTAGCCATGATATGCTAACACATCTTATTTGGGTGTGATCTGGTGGGACCTTCACTGCTGGATGTATTACACATACACATGTTAGGCAAGCTATTAAATTTTTAGATGATGATTTATTTACTCTTACCTGCTGACACATGATCCATATGCATACTGAGTGGCATTGCCAGATTCCTCATATCAAACGTGTATAAGCTGAAAATACAAATCTGTCAAATTGTGACATTTATTCATCCCTGTGTAACAAAGTGGTATCTAAAAATTTGTCAAATTGTGACATTTATCCCTGTGTAATAAAGTGGTATCTACAAATTTGTCAAATTGTGACATTTATTCATCCCTGTGTAACGCATCTGTCAAATTGTAAAATTGATTCATCCAAGTGTGTCAATTGGTACCTAAATTTATTCATCCTGAGTTCTATGAGGTCATTTACAACATTATAATGAACAACCTGACTGAATTCTATGGGGTCACTTACAACAGTGTAAAGGACATCCTGACTGAGTTCTATGAGGTCGCTTACAACAGTGTAAGGAACATGACTGAATTCTATGGGGTCACTTACAACAGTGTAAAGGACAACCTGACTGAATTCTATGGGGTCACTTACAACAGTGTAAAGGACATCCTGACTGAGTTCTATGGGGTCACTTACAACAGTGTAAAGGACATCCTGACTGAGTTCTATGAGGTCGCTTACAACAGTGTAAGGAACATGACTGAATTCTATGGGGTCACTTACAACAGTGTAAAGGACAACCTGACTGAATTCTATGGGGTCACTTACAACAGTGTAAAGGACATCCTGACTGAGTTCTATGGGGTCACTTACAACAGTGTAAAGGACATCCTGACTGAGTTCTATGAGGTCGCTTACAACAGTGTAAGGAACATGACTGAATTCTATGGGGTCACTTACAACAGTGTAAAGGACATCCTGACTGAATTCTATGGGGTCACTTACAACAGTGTAAAGGACATCATGACTGAATTCTATGGGGTCACTTACAACAGTATAAAGGACATCCTGACTGAATTCTATGGGGTCACTTACAACAGTGTAAAGGACATCCTGACTGAGTTCTATGAGGTCACTTACAACAGTGTAAAGGACATCCTGACTGAGTTCTATGAGGTCACTTACAACAGTGTAAAGGACATCCTGACTGAATTCTATGGGGTCACTTACAACAGTGTAAAGGACATCCTGATTTAGTTCTATGAGGTCACTTACAACAGTGTAAAGGACATCCTGACTGAATTCTATGGGGTCACTTACAACAGTGTAAAGGACATCCTGACTGAGTTCTATGAGGTCACTTACAACAGTGTAAAGGACATCCTGACTGAATTCTAGGAGGTTGCTTACAACAGTGAAAGGAACATGACTGAATTCTATGGGGTCATTTACAACAGTGTAAAAGACATCTTAACTTTTATGAATAGAACTCGTACATATCAGTGTCCGTCAGAGATGCCATCCCATGAACATCCTTATCAGGAATCCAGGGGTCAATTTTTTAGCATGGGTGCAACCCATCCAGAATAGATAACACATTCATTTAAAGTCAATTTTTTAGCATTTAAGCTGCCCGTCCAGAATAGATAACACACTCAATAAATGCCTGTTTTTAGCATGTATGTAACCCGTTCAGAATGGATAGCTCACTCATTAAAAGTCTGGGAGTTTTTTTTAGCATTTATGCAACCCATCCAGAATAGATAACACACTCAATAAATGCCTGTTTTTAGCATGTATGTAATCCATTCAGAATGGATAGCTCACTCATTAAAAGTCTGTGTTTTAGCATGTATGCAACCCATCCAGAATGGATAGCACACTCATTAAAAGGCAGTTTTTTAACATGGGTGCAACCCATCCAGAATGGATAACACACATTTAAAAGTCTGTTTTTAGCATGTATGCAAGCCATCCAGAATGGATAAGACACTCATTAAAAGTAACAAACTACAATACAATTATATTTCATCTTCCTATATGATATTACACTAATTTTCACTTGGAAGTACACATATGTTCCAATAGAAACCAAGTGTTCCACTTCCAAAACCTATAAGTCTTTCAACATTTTTGGACAAAACAGTAACCACAATCATCAGCTTTCTTCACAAATTATCTGCAACTTCCTTTTCTCCTCTGCCACTATTTTGTACCAACCATGTTCATTCACTTGTTCCTTACTCAACAATATCTGGAACCCTTTTTACCCTTCACTTGGAAACTGGTATGTAGATGCATGTCAGGAAGAGTCCATTTCCCCTCATCATTCATCACTCTACATTCTACATTTTGCATCTGTACATTCTGTTTTCTTGAAAATGGATTCCTTTCATTTCCATTATAAATTTCATTTGCATTCATTCTACATTTTGTTTTTGTTCAATATTCATTCACTCTGCATTGTGCTTTTGCTTCACTCTTAAAATTACCAACTTCAGGATCTGCATGACAGTCACTCAAGTGTGCAAATTAGGTCACAGTGATCCGGTTTTTGTATGTCTGAGTTACTATTCCTGAGATGTATCCACATACCAATATCCAAGTGAAGGTTAAATAGAGTTCGAGATACTACAGAGTAACAAACAAGTGAATGAACATACAAAAAAAACCACACATAAAATGGGCACAATGCTCTATGCCCCCCAAACTGTGTTTGCATGGAGATAATAAAGTCTAAATCATTCCCAACTTTTTCAAAGCCATCACTAAAGTTGCGTACATACTTGTAATCCTCACTGGCCACCGTGAAGACAAAAGCTTCCATGGGATTCCAGGCCAGGGCATTGGATCTTAGCTTCAATATTACCTGCAAAAAGTACTCATGAATGTCAGTTCAAGTGACACAAGGGACGCCCTTTCTGTCCAGCACACTTTATATTTAAATGGAAGGGGAAAATCTCTAGTATTGAGCTTAATATAAAAATCTTAAAACATCAACCCTAATCTGTACTGATGGAAGGACATACATACTGATTGACTGTACTGATGGAAGGACATACATACTGATTGACTGTACTGATGGAAGGACATACATACTGATTGACTGTACTGATGGAAGGACTTACATACTGATTGACTGTACTGATGGAAGGACTTACATACTGATTGACTGTACTGATGGAAGGACATACATACTGATTGACTGTACTGATGGAAGGACATACATACTGATTGACTGTACTGATGGAAGGACTTACATACTGATTGACTGTACTGATGGAAGGACTTACATACTGATTGACTGTACTGATGGAAGGACATACATACTGATTGACTGTAATGATGGAAGGACATACATACTGATTGACTGTACTGATGGAAGGACTTACATACTGATTGACTGTACTGATGGAAGGACATACATACTGATTGACTGTAATGATGGAAGGACATACATACTGATTGACTGTACTGATGGAAGGACATACATACTGACTGACTATACTGATGGAAGGACATACATACTGGCCTGCAAAAAAATTGCCAAAGTGATTGCTATGTTCAACTTCTGCCAAGAACAGATTGAAAAAAATGAGGGAAAATTATATTGAAAAAAATGTAAATCTATTCATGGAATAGGAATGTCCTATACCTTTTACTTAAATGCAAACTTTAACCAATAGATAAACAGTCAGACAAAAAAAGGGTATCATTTTATATCCATTCACTTTTGTGAAGGGATGTAAAAATACAGTTAACCATTTTGTGTCAATCAAAGGCCACTGTGGAAAATCTTGAGTGAAAAGTAATTCTTATTTACGGAATTATTTGCACAAGAAAAATATAAACCTACGTTAAATTTTCTGGAAAACATCTCACTATTACAACTTTCATAATAATTTCACTTGTCATACAGAAAGTGATTAATAATGAAATATCAACTGTATAACTGCTGTCATAGTAATGCATCAGGGACTGCTGTCATAGTAATGCATCTGGGACTGCTTAAGTGAGGTAATGCATGTTGTGGCCAGGATGACTTGAAGTGAGGCAATGCATGTTGTGGCCAGGATGACTTGAAGTGAGGCAATGCATGTTGTGGCCAGGATGACTTGAAGTGAGGCAATGCATGTTGTGGCCAGGATGACTTGAAGTGAGGATCATGCATGTTGTGGCCAGGATGACTTGAAGTGAGGATCATGCATGTTGTGGCCAGGATGACTTGAAGTGAGGCAATGCATGTTGTGGCAATGCATGTTGTGGCCAGGATGACTTGAAGTGAGGCAATGCATGTTGTGGCAATGCATGTTGTGGTCAGGATGACTTGAAGTGAGGCAATGCATGTTGTGGCAATGCATGTTGTGGTCAGGATGACTTGAAGTGAGGCAATGCATGTTGTGGCCAGGATGACTTGAAGTGAGGATCATGCATGTTGTGGCCAGGATGACTTGAAGTGAGGATCATGCATGTTGTGGCCAGGATGACTTGAAGTGAGGATCATGCATCCTTTGCCTCTAATGACCCAGATGATACTAATGTATTATGTTATTAGATTGTTATGAACATGTACCCTGAGAAGGAATACAGATTCAATCCCATTGTTATAAACTTTTACAAAGTCTGTAGTACAGATTCAATCCCATTGTTATAAACTTTTACAAAGTCTGTAGTACAGATTCAATCCCATTGTTATAAACTTTTACAAAGTCTGTAGTACAGATTAAATCCCATTGTTATAAACTTTTACAAAGTCTGTAGTACAGATTCAATCCCATTGTTATAAACTTTTACAAAGTCTGTAGTACAGATTCAATCCCATTGTTATAAACTTTTACAAAGTCTGTAGTACAGATTCAATCCCATTGTTATAAACTTTTACAAAGTCTGTAGTACAGATTCAATCCCATTGTTATGAACTTTTACAAAGTCTGTAGTACAGATTCAATCCCATTGTTATAAACTTTTACAAAGTCTGTAGTACAGATTCAATCCCATTGTTATAAACTTTTACAAAGTCTGTAGTACAGATTCAATCCCATTGTTATAAACTTTTACAAAGTCTGCAGTACAGATTCCATCCCATTGTTATAAACTTTTACAAAGTCTGCAGTACAGATTCAATCCCATTGTTATAAACTTTTACAAAGTCTGTAGTACAGATTCAATCCCATTGTTATAAACTTTTACAAAGTCTGTAGTACAGATTCAATCCCATTGTTATAAACTTTTACAAAGTCTTTTAGCATGTGCTATATATCAGATAAAGCTACTTGATACAATGCTGCTGGCACAAAACATGCTATTTTTACCATCAATACATTGCTGTGTTTTATTTAGCACAAGTGTACATACTTTTGTGAAATCATTTTTCTAAAGTAAAAGGACCAAATTCTTGTTTACATACTGCTTTCAGCTTACAGACACTGATAGACCCAAGTTCAAAAACGTTTTGATGTTTGATATGTGTTGACCTATATTATAAATATGAAAAAAACATACAGAAATTTACTTCTTTCCGCTACAAATTCAAGTCATATAATGAGACTATGATGCTGCTCCAAATTCTATGACTGTTTACTGCATTCAACGAGACGTTACAAGATCGAAATATCTAACTACTTTACCTTTCTAAGTGGAGTAGAGCCTCTCATGTCATAGAGAATGATACTTCTGTCTGAGGCACAACCTCCAAGTATATGTCTCTGTAAAAAAATGAAAATACATATCAATACTGATGAAGTATGTTTTAGAACCATATATTGTCAACAGTTCTTAAAGTCTGTAATTTAACAGAAAAAAATATCTTGGGTCAGGTTTCATAATATATATTGCTACCATTTTAAAAAGGTCCGATTGAATGCAGAGTAGCATTTTTGTCAAATAAAAATTATTCACTCTTGTACAGAAGAAGCTTGATATGGCCTGCATACTGAGGGCATCCCTGAGTTGATATGGCCTGCATACCGAGGGCATCCCTGAGTTGATATGACCTGCATACTGAGGGCATCCCAGAGTTGATATGGCCTGCATACTGAGGGCATCCCTGAGTTTCAATACTGAAATTTATGAAATAAATCCTTATTTTTATTGCACAGACAACCTTCCTAACTTTATCTAAGGATGCTATCCTAAAACCTTGTGCATCAAAAGTTTGTTATGAGTAAAATATGTATACATCATTGAAAACTGATTTTACGTAAGCATATTTAATTTGCTGTATTCACCCGTCTTTAGTCTACACACAACTGTAACAGTGTCTGCATATTAAGGATACATAATCTGCTAGTGTATCATCTAGCCTATCATATTTGCCGGCCTATAAATCAATGCAGAGTATAAGATGAATGAGTAAATTTGGCAAATTTTCCATCCTTGATCCATATATAGATGCTGAGTATAAGACAAGGTCAGATCAATAACTAGGCTTGATTCATATATAGATGCTGAGTGTAAGACAAGGTCAGATCAATAACTAGGCTTCATCTTTATCACTTCATCGCGAATTTTATCCTATTTATAACTCAGTAACCTTTTCTGGTCAGGATCATTAAATGTAACTAAAAGTACCTAATTTGTTTCACACAAAGTATTTTAAATGTATTATGTACTTTTAGCTACATATAATAATGCTTACCTGAAAATATTTTGAGTTACAGATAGGGTAAAATTTGCGATGCTGTGTGGAATTAAATTATAATAACTTCTTGTTTCATAAATATTAAAGGTATCACTGTATGCTATTTCAGATTACCAGCAGCAGGGAAACTGCATCATTAATGCTAAAATGCTTTTTTACAGTCTGTTTTGAAAGAGAGATAGAGAGGTGTATGTATTCCATTGCAGTTTTTTTCTTGCACCTCGTGATCAAATAAAATATTACCACCCAATATGAGATTGAGTGAGAGAGTGTGAGAGTGATTTCAGCTCTTCATGTTTTTTTTTGTACCTCACTGCCACTATTTAGCTGTAGCTTTTGTCCAAGAGAAATGAATAAGTTAAATAGTAAATGTAAACTATGAAAACACATACGATACTCCTTCAGAGTTTAAATATTCACAATATTAAATCATTACAGACTCCATGTAGGTTAAATCCCAAGAATGACCATTTCACATACTAATTTTCTTTGCAAGTACAACAACCTCTCCGTTCCCAACAAAGATGATTATTTTTAAAGCACATGTTCTCTTTCTGTACTTAGGGAGCAATTGTTTTTGATCTTTGCTCATACTTTAAATTGCTGATAGTTCTATCGGCAAGTTCAAAAGATGTCACTGGTTGAGAAATTTACATTAGCAACCAGTATTTCCTTTCTTTATATGATACCATATTCATAATACCCTATCGGTAGCCTCATTTCCCTATTGGTAGCCTCACTCCTTTGATCTGGTCTGCCAAATCTTGACCTCAAACAGGTGTTAGCTTGAAAAACCTGACTACAGCTGTAGCATATCTAATTAGCATGTAAATACCACTACCAAGCCATGTGATTCTTGGATAACAGAAGTGGTAACTAAACTAAAAGGAACTGCTTACCCAATGATATTAACTGATAATGGAATATAGTACTGCACTTGTACATTAGTAAGATCACAGTCATCAGGTAAGTGAACAATACAGTTTACAAGTGTCAAGACATCTCTTTCTTGTAATGGGGCATAATTTTTATTTGATCATGAGGTACAAGAAATAAACTGTGATGGAATTTCTGTCTTTATCATGGTTATTCATCTTCTAATATGTCAAATCTAATGCACATATAAGTAATCAAATTTAAACAATGTATATTACTAGTGCATGCTGCTTTAGCGCAATTACATCTGATGTACGTTAATTTTTAATACTGACAATCATGTAACTGTAAAATCTTTCTTAAAGCAGGGTCCTATATTTTTTCATACATGATCTCTTCTCCAAAATGAAATATTTTTTACACGTTATTTTTTGTACTTATTGGAAAATGTTTCCATATGAAAAATTAAAGGTCACCAGCCATACTCCAACATTTTTCTTTTTTACATCAGACTTGCATTATATGATTAAAAGTATTTATACTTGCACAAAAAGAATAAAAAAATTATCAAGTGTAAAGAAGAAATAATTTAATTACTTGAAACAGATGTATACAATTCTGTTACTTCCCCTTAACTATGATTTCCCACCTATAGGACACCAACTGGAAATGACATACATTTATCCCCACAAGACAAAGTACATGCTTCTTCTTGTCAAAAAATAAAACATACTAAACTATGGATAGGGAACATTTAGATAAAACTAGTGAATACTAATTTACTGTTCAGCCTTATATCGATGTGCGTGCATGACGCACTAGATTGTGTCGCTTTCAAAACTGTTCCATTGGTTCAATTTATTTTCAAAATTACCATTAACCCTTTCATCACTAAGTAACTTTGTAGGCATAAAGTCCTCAGCACTAAGTAACTTTGGAGTTGTAAAGCAAAATGACTTGTTGACTCTGAAATAACATAACTTTGCCAATTTTAAAGATATCTGACTGAATTAGGTGTCAAAATCAAGGTTAAAAATCAATTTTTATGACTAATTCACTAAAATGTGCATATCTATTACAACTGTTAAAATACAGGTGCAAACAGGTAACACAACAGATAAAATACAAGTAATTATCTATTTACTTCTTAGAAAACTTAGAAAGTTCCTAAAACTTGTTCAATTGACCCTAGATGTACTCATGAATAATTCCAGTAGCAACACAAGTCTTTCTTTCAGGTATCTGGCAGGCAGAAGCTTTCATCAAGGTGAGATCTGTCCACACACCTGTATTGCCTCTGGCACGTTTGATCGTCACATTCAAATTAGTTAGATGGACAATGTTTCTAAAAACTTCATTTGAATAGAATATTTGAAAATATTCCAAAGCTTTCCTGGAGCCATCTAACACTCGGGTGGGTCCAACTCTCTCAGAAAACTGTAACAAATCTCTTTGGTTTTCCAACTTTGTCCAAACATAATTACGTGGAGGATACAATTCCTCTGGTTCAAAACCTTCAAAGTCCTCTTCATCATCATCACTGTCACCCATAAGCGCATGCCATTGTCTCTCCAGATGTCTTCTCTCATTTTCATCCAACTGTACTAGGTCGAAATTGGTAAAATCCTCAGATAATTCAAAATCTGACACTTCACTCTCATCTGATCTTTCTTCGAACTCCGCCATTTTGGATATAAATTTCACCATTCAGAAAACTCGTTAATAGTGCCTACTTTGTTCCATATTTCTAGCTGTATACAAGCTAAACCCACGAGATAATCCAAATATAATATCTACATTACAAGAAGGAAGTTATTAGAGGTACCCCGAAATTTATATAGTCGGGTACTATAACGTTAAAGAAGAACACTGCTCCAGACTGGTAAAGCGGTCCAAAGTGTTTACGGACTTACATCCCCGGACCGGAAAACCGGTCCATAGTGATGGAAGGGTTAATACATGTAAAAAGGAATCAATGCTGGCTTCCCTATGTTGGCCAACTCTGTAAAATAAAAAGAAATTGACACACTTAAAAGAATCCAAAGGAACCAAAGTGGGCTTCCTTATGTTGGCCGACTTGATCAAAAACAATTGGCACACTTAAAAGAATCCAAAGTCAGTTTCCGGGCTTGCTTTGAAATAAAATAGCCTTTTTATTTGATATCCTGTTGGTAAGTTTAAGCAATGAGTTTATTGCTTGCTGCCAGTTGTGTTTATTCATTACCCGGGCTTCTATTTGTTTGCCATATGTAATCATAATTGATGTTTGCAGGGTAAATAGTATACACATCAATAACTTGCTTTAATAATACTTTTGTAATCCATGCTAGCAAAAAGATTCTCATTTGCACTCACAGTGAATGTAGTTTAATATAATGATTTTATTTGTGAGATACCGTCGTACAGTTAACCTTTATACAATACAATCTTGGTCATTTTGCACCTTATAACTTATCATGCGTGAATGGTAGTGCCTTCAAGCAATCGGGTGATATTCCTGTCTCTTTTGCGATTTTGTTATCTGACATAAGCAATACACACTACAGTAAGGATGCATACGCCAGCAGTATCCACTACATATACGGAGTTTGTGGATATATTTTTTTCTTTAATAAATTTCACATGATGAAAAAAGAAGGAATAAACGATAACAATGCAAGGTAAGTTTCTTTCATTTTGTTTTCAAATAAGTATTTGTTTATCTATTTTATTGTAAAATGCGAGGGGGGGTCACAAATTCAACACAAAATTATTTCCTTTCTTATTTGTATGGATTAGCGGTGCAAATATGATATTAACTAGTAATGACAAGCTTTCAGTTTATGCACACACACACTTAGATGTCAACGTGACAAATAAAAACAAACAATAAAATTAACTGGTAAGAGTTTAATATTGCAGCAACTAAACACTGACAAAATGCTATTCTCTCTCTCTCTCATGGGTACTCGAGTGTGTATTATATGCAGCAGTGTTACAACCTGAAGCCTAAAATTAAATATATTTGTTATAATATCTTTTGTACGCTACTCTTAGAATAATGTATATGTAATCTGTAGAATATTATCTGTTAAGTATTATTGTTTTATAAATCAATATTGACAATTTGGCCGGAAGACTTAAATTGAGAATGTCGTTGTGCAGATGCATATATTTATTTTGCATAAAAAATAAATGTATATAAATATTTTAATTACAATGAGCAAGATATGTCAGTTTGTATTTACTCTCATTTATACGTACGTTACGAAGTATGATTTTCTTTTAAAGAATATCAAGATAGTTTAGTTTGTTTGAATTTGTTAAATATTTTTTCTTAAAACCTATTCTGTTTTACAACCTACAAAAATTGTTAAAAACATTTTGTCCTACATAAATTATATATACATAATTGTCTTTGGGCCAAATTGACTATAATCCGGCATAAATGGTACAACTTTCCCATCCTTCACCCTATTCGATCACACAGCTTCAATCCCATTTTATTTCTGGAAAACAGGGTCTTTTGGAAAAGAAAGAACCCTTTTGCCCCATCATCACTCTTTTGGTTACATCCATATGTAATACAGTGCACCATATTTGCTGCTCAAAAGCACGATAGGAAGATATATCACAGACATTTACATGGGGAAATTAAACACTTGAATGGCTAGGTTGAATAGAAGGGATAATTGTACATTATATCCTTTTCTTGGCATGCAGAAACTACCCAACTGATTACGGAGATTGCCAAACAATTTTTTTTTCAAGTAAAAATGCAGATTTTTAAGCCTAATTAAACATCTATATGGTGTGCATACAAAATGAATGCATTTTTTTTAATGACTACAGTGGTCCTCCTCTTGAACGGACTCCCTGACCAGCGGCCACCCACTCCTTACGACCAGAATCCGTCGGCATCAACGAGTTTGTGTTCAAAAGTACCCCTCACGAAAGGTCACCCCACTAACGCGACCAGCATATTAGTGCAAAAATATAAAATTTACCCTTCACAAGCGGCCGCATTTCATTTTGCAATATGTATCCAGAATCAGTATTTTATTCATAACGTGTGTTAAGTAATCCGATTTCTGTTTCCCAATGTCAGGTTTTCGTTACTGACAGAAGTGTTGACTAAAGTACATGTACCACTAAGGTTAATATTATATCATTTATGCCTCACGAGAAGCCACATTTATTCCATAAAGCCAAGAAAGACTCAAATTTTAATCCATACAAAAAGTTAAGTAGACGTAATCCAATTAGCCTTACTGCTGTGTTATCATGAGATGTCCGGTTTAGCCACTGATAATTGTTAAGATTACAATTATTAACAGTAGTAACAGCTGAGAAGTGGCAGTATTGATGTACAAGACACAAGTCAGCGGGAAAATGGTCTGATCCCCTTTATGGCTTCCCTTAGTAAGATGTTGAGCTTGTTCACTTTCACAATTAGTGGCTATTATTACTAACAATAACTGTCAAGTTTACAAATCATAACGGCCGCGAGGTGCTATTGTTCCCATCAAATCTGCGTACATATCAAAGCCGTTTTGGCTTCTCTCACTTAGTGTAAAGAAATGTAAACACAATAGAGTATCAGAATGCGACTAATGAATCATGTGACAAGATCTCCACCTTTAAAAACACGTGGCATTTTGTTTAAATGCACATAAATTGTTTTATCAGTCTTGTAGTTGGCAACATTGATGATTACAATCAGACGTAATTGTCAAGATCATAGCAGGGTCAGCATAGGCTAAAAATAGATTTTGTGCAGACACACAGAGAGAAATTAACCTTGAACAAAGCAGGGTAACAGAGAAACACCGAAAAATTATGTGACAACACATTTATCGCTTCCTTTATAAAGAAGGCATTTCGTCCACTCTACAAAAGTTTCGTCTGCATAATTAAATTGCATACAGTTAGCAACATTCAAATAAATCATTACCAAACATTAACATGCCATCACATTAGAAAAAATGTCGGTTATTCTACTGGATGACATCGGGTGAGGTGGGGAGGGGGGACTTGCCGAACAATTTTAGGTAGAAAAGACTCGAATAAACAACATCGTAACCAATAAGGAGGTTATTCAGCAGCAGTGGGAAAATGGAGCAAATGGAAAGAGAATTATGTATGTACCAAGATTTAAATGACGTTTTTGAATGGTTTTGCAATGTTCATGACAACAACACCCGCTCACACATCACGCTTACGCCAAGAATAAGAACTATTAATGCATATTCAGTTGAAATAAGTCTATTATTATAACAAGAAGAACGTTTTAATAATTAATGTTACTTTTAAACGAAGATATTAAATGCTTTGAAGAATGTAGCTTTCTTACTACGTACATATACTTATCACAAAAAACTGAGTCCCCCTCTGGAAAGGCCACCCGTCTTATAAGGCCACTTTCCCGGTGCAGAAGGGGTGGCCGTATAAGAGGGGAACCACTGTATAATAATATCACACCTTTGTACAATATAGGTGGCCAGTGACCTTTAAGTGACAAACGATAACAAGGTTCAGATAACATAATACATATGTAAGTCAATTTGGAGCAAAAGATGAAGCTAAGATTTTCTGGTCAAAAAATATCGTCTTGAAGGCACGCAAATACGGTAAATGTGAAAGTACATGTATTTTTGTTCTATTCTAGTGTACACCCAACTAGTGTCTAAACATATAGTACATGTAATTTGCTGTATTCTAGTGTACACTCAACTAGTGAACTGCAATGAATAACGTCAGATAAACATAAATTTAGATAAGTTTATGATCAGAGGTAGCCAACTACTAGAAAAATGATAGGCAACAAGACACTTAGTCAATAAATTAGCTGGAATTTGTATTACTGGGTGGTTACCAATCAATACTATTAGAGAAGGGTTCATAAACCCTTGGTGTGACAAAATTCAAAGACTTTTTATGGACTTTATCCAATTTTTTCAAGCATCCCAATGCCCAGTGCACTTTAGGTATATTTATCAATGGCCATTTAAAGGATTAGTGCAAATGTGTAATTTCATGGCAAGGGGCTTCCTAATATTTGCACAATAAGCTTGAGACTTTATTAAAAGAAATAAGAAAAAAAATCTTAGAAAAATAACAACACTTTATTTCTAAGAAAAATAAATGATTTCAGATCTTGATATGAAGAACTAAAAAAAAAACCAACCTACAGATTACATAGCAGATACGGTACACCAGGTTCAACAGTTCTTTAAATTCTTAACTCCAACTACCAATTGGGGTTGAACACACACTTCCCAGGCATTTTGCTCCAAGTGAAATGGGTAAGCTCTCACAGAGAAATGCCCAGATAAATCTTCCGCATTCTCAATGCCATGTACACGTGTTTATCCTTTGGCCGGTGTGAATGCAGCCTCCTGAATACTTGGCAGTGATCAGAGTTTATGGAGATTGCTGAAGCCCACCTTCTCTCTCCGACACACTTCACGAAAACACATTGACCGACCTTGTATATAGCGATTTGCATAATTTATGCATACCTGAAGCTGCCCATGGCAGACAAAATTGATTTCTGTAATAACTTCGATGCATGATATGATGCATTCACCCTGCAACTTAAAATCGTCCGCCACGAAAGTATGTCACATGTTGCCACATCTAACTTTTTTTGTATCTGCTGTCGCATGATTGCTTACAGAAAATTTACTGATACATTTACACATAGATTTAAATACACCATGTAAATTACGCCCAAAGTTTGGTCGCAACGCTGAAAAAGTAAATAATAGACTTCTGGCCAACTTCCAAATTTTAGATCATACAACGAAAATCAGAAGTTGGACATACAATAAGAACAAATTGTGACCATTTTTGTTTATATTTTTCATTATTTTTTGTTTCAAGGGTTTGAACAGCTGATTCACTATGGTTTAAAATACATAGGTGTACCGCTGCCACAGAAAATAAATCGGCGAAGAAGAATGATTGTTGGAAAAAATTCACACCTTTTAATGCTCTCAATAATCAGGTCTATGTGCAATTTATAAATATCTGACTGGTCACGTGTTGCAATGATATGAAAAGAAACTTTCGTACATTCTTCTGTCAATTAATTTTATATTTTTCAAGGATCGAGGCTTCTTTTCAAGAACTTTTCAAGATAAAAATGATTTTCAAGGATGAATCGAAATCCAAGTACTTTTCAAGGTACCGTGCAAACCCTGTAGAGGTCTGGGGGCTGATTTACTGGACTACAAGACACTATCAAAAAAGAAGAAACCTGTTTTATTATCTTTTATTTCCTATCTTGAACTGATTAAATAAATGTGCAATGTGAGTGACACTTTCCATTAGTAAGGCAGATGGTGAGTTAAAAGTATTGTATGTGATTAGGAGTGCATATAGTTAGGACAAAGTTGCTGAATAATTTCAATTACAGTAACCTTGGGGGCAAATGCAGTAATTTACTGGGCAAATATAAAAATCTGCTGGGCAAGCAGTTATTTAAAAACTAGTTATCCAGGGTGAACTATGAATTTTCATAATTGTCTAACCCTGATCATGTGTAAGGAAAGTGATTAGTGTAAAAACACCTGAAGACCAGGGTCTACACTAGTTGCAGTTGTTTGAACCTAACAAAGTATGTTTCTATGCAGTAAGCATAGCATACCTCAACAGGATTAAACTTGATATAATTGATGCTGTCCACTCCCCATGTAAAGCTGCGGACAGGCTCCGACCGATCCTCTTCCCAAATGTCCACTTGCTCACCACTGGTGGCAAAAGTGTTGTCTGACCAGTGATGATCAATACCTTGGAATACAGTCTGAAAGATGAAATTGTAGTAAGCATACATCATCTAAACTGTCAAAATACTAATTATATTTGGATTACTGCACTACCACATGCAGAAAAAAGAACATACATTTAAATCAAGTGGCCAAAGTGGAACTGCTATCACTCACATGTCTGACTTCTACCTAAACAACTTATGCAGAGTTGCCCCAAAAATCTAGTATGATGCTTTCTGAAGGATTTGATATATTTTAGTAATGTCAGCCATAATGAATTGTGGGTCAGCAACATAATGTTGTAACATTATTGTGAATCATTTCTGGAACTACACTGATGCAAAATTGTTTAACTCTACTCAGGCTCCCAAAGGAATTACCAAGATACAAATCCAGATCCAGTATTTCTTAGCAATAGATAAAACATAATTCTGTCTTCGCTATACATTTTCAAGATGTTCAAGATTACCTTTCCAAGAGTGGTGCTGACTGGGTCTGTGTATATCAGTCCCTCAGGTGACAATCTCCATTGCTTGATTATTTTGTCTGTGCCACACTGAAACAAAAAAAACCCCTCAATATTATAAATCCCTAATTATGGACCATAACACTTGGTGATGAAACTGTTAAAATCAACAAAACAAAATACACACTGAAATTATGAAAACCATAACACAACAAAAGTGTTTGTCAACCACATATCCCCATGCTATCCTCCTTGGTACTTCCTTTGTCCCATACACACAATCTGTGCCCCCAGAGACAAGTACCCAGGAACAAGAACAGACATGGGGGACATTTTGGTTGCATACCTGAATTTTATCTTTTCTTGCCCAGTATGTGCAAATATGGTGGTTATATAGGGATGGAATTGAGACTTTTTAAGGTTTAATGACATGTTTTGGCACAAGGTATTCCATATATGGTGGTCAGTATATTAGGTGAAGGAAGAGAATAGGAAGACAACGTGAAGAGGCACTGACTCACAAGAACCTACTGGCAAGCTTTCCCACATATCCATATCAGTACAGCCAAGACCTGAACCCACATGTACAGACATGTGAGTGATCTCTAAAGGTGAGCAAGATCACCTGACCACCTAGGACACAATATAGGGATGCACTCCACTGCTAAAGTCAGTTGCAAAATAGAATTTTGTCTTGTCATGTCCAGTAAAGGGTACATTGGGTAACTGGATGGTAACTTGATCTACAGTACAACACTACTTAGTATTGTTTCTGTCAAATGAGTCAATTACATGAAATATAATGAGTACCAAGATATTATCAACAACTATTGTAAACATCACTTTTAAACTCATTATACTTCAAAAGCCTGGGCTGTACATATTTCATATTGTCAATGCATTCTTTGGAAGGGTATAAATGGGCAATTATTACATTTGGGGTTTTATTAATACATATCTACAGTATTTACAAAGTGTACAAATCGACCTGATATTCACTAATGCTGGTGGAGGGTGCTGCTGAGTATAGTTCAATGAACCATACCTGTGATATCTCCCATATGTAGCTATATTTCTCAAACCTGGTTTAACTTTCACTTAACTCCACTTCAAGAGTGGATTCTACCTAGTCACTTTTGTGTGTGATTTAGATTTTTAACATAGCTTTAACAATTTTTCAGTCATATCACTATGATGTCTGCAGTGTGGCAGTTTATAGTGATGTCTAGCACTTGGGCATCATGCTGCCGACATGTAGCATGATGTTCCACCCAGTCACATTATCCTGACACCGGGCCAACCAGTCCTAACACTAGCCCCTTAATTCTAAGCGCCTAGCAAGGCAGCTGTTAGTACCATTTTTATAAGTCTTTTCTATGACTCGGCCGAGGGTTTGAACCTACAACCTCCTGCATCTGAGGCTGATGCTCTAACCACTAGGCCACTGGAGCAGTCTCCTAGTCTGTTTGTAACTTACCTCCAAATCACTGAAGGCTTACTGCAAACAATAACATAATCGATCATAAATCAATGATCTGTTATCCAACATCACTGTGTAGTTCAGACCTGACCCCACCTACAAATCCAGTGGATTTCACTGTGTACTTCAGTGGATAATACACAAACATGAGTGGGTAATGGTCAATACACTTTGTGAGCACTGTATTGTAAAACATTGCACTCTGGCTTCAATTATCTTAGTATGCATTGTGTTTTTTTCATACAGAACATTGCTTTTTTGTACTCTACCTGATAATAAAAAGTATACCACAAAAACTAAAATCTTTACATGTTCTTGACCGCCATGTTTTATTAACAAGAGTACAGCGAATAGTACATTATGTGTCTGCCATGTGTTTAATAACCCCCATGTAGGCCATGGTGCAATATGTATCTGTCCTGTGTTTAAAAATCCGCCATGTAGGCCATGGTACATGACATGTCTGCCCTGAATTTAACAGTCAATCAGATAGGCCATGGTACATGACATGTCTGCCCTGAATTTAACAGTCAATCAGATAGGCCATGGTACATGACATGTCTGCCCTGAATTTAGCAGTCAATCAGATAGGCCATGGTACATGACATGTCTGCCCTGTATTTAACAGTCAATCAGATAGGCCATGGTACATGACATGTCTGCCCTGAATTTAACAGTCAATCAGATAGGCCATGGTACATGACATGTCTGCCCTGTATTTAACAGTCAATCAGATAGGCCATGGTACATGACATGTCTGCCCTGAATTTAACAATCAATCAGATAGGCCATGGTACATGACATGTCTGCCCTGAATTTAACAGTCAATCAGATAGGCCATGGTACATGACATGTCTGCCCTGTATTTAACAGTCAATCAGATAGGCCATGGTACATGACATGTCTGCCCTGAATTTAACAGTCAATCAGATAGGCCATGGTACATGACATGTCTGCCCTGAATTTAACAGTCAATCAGATAGGCCATGGTACATTAATTGTCTGCCCTGTATTTAACAGTCCATGGTGTGTTACCCCCAAAAAAAGTCATCCACAAAATATTTTTATACTAAAACAAAACCCATTTCTCACTAAATCATTCAAACCCAAACTTTTTATCCCAAAATCAACAGGCCTCTTGCCTTAAGTGCAAGCCCTGCACAAACTCTGGTGAAATTACATGGTCCAGAATTTAGTTAGTAAGCAAAAAAAACCCCAAACTTTCTTTTTCTTTTAGCCATAGTGAACATATAAAAACTTATCAAATTTGGATAAAAAACTATTTTTTACGTTCAAGTTAACATTTTCAGATAGCTGTAGTAACAGAACAAAATATTTTGCCACGACCTTTGACTCTGAACCTGATAGACATTATGGAGCTTATCTCTGAAGTTAAGTTTGGTCAAATCAACTGGTAATATTATGAAGAAAATAAAGTGAGTTATTTATTATTCAAATTATTATTCAGATATAAGCACAATCAGGGTTAAATGATATAAACTCACTTAAACTTACAAGCATGTACACATGTAAGCCAATGTTAAGACCATTGACCTTAAAATCAATGTCAGAAAGATGACCATAGTCTTGTTTACTGGAATCCAAAGTCTGGTCCAAAAGTCCTTTGCATATTAACAAATCACTGTCCATATGGTCAGCAAAATACAAAAAATGCAAACAATGACCTTTGACTTAATTCCAAGGTCAACGATTTGTACCATGTACTGCTTAACAAACAGACCCAAATTCACATGACAACTCAGACTTACAGTGAGAAAGGAGCTACCATCAGGGACAGAGCAAATCCCCTGCACAAAGCCTTCATGTGCCTGCACTTGACTCACACATTTTTTCTTTGCCAAGTTCCATATCCTCACCTGTGAATACAAAAGTAAATGAGTCAACCAACGGAAACAAATAGCAGCCAGAATACTTTTAAGATATTTTCCCTTCAGAGCCTCATCCATAATATTTACAGAAATTTTCCCTCCAGCACCTCATCAAAGAACACACTGTACAACTCCAATGTCCCATGGTAGTATACAAACTGTATCTTAAGTCATCGCTAATTGGTTGCACAGACATTTATCTTGCAAGAAATTTTTTACAGTAATTTTGGTTTTGCAGCTAGCTGGGGCACATCAAACAGATATTACATCATTGGGTATCATTTGGGGATGACAAGTATTACAAGTTAAATTAATGTCTTTATTAATAAAATTCATCATTGCAGGATAAGAAAGTAATAAAATATCCACCTCTAATACCTCATTAATTATAGGAGAAAGTAATAAATTTCCCCCTCCAATACCTCACTAATAAAAGGGGAAAATACCTTAACAAATCTGATGTCAAATGGTAAAAGTGGATGGATTTTTACAAAAGTACCACAACATCATATGATATGCAAGCTTCATGACCTTTACGCTACAAATGACAGTGACCTTTTAGCTATGGACACGAGTACAGTAAAACAAGATGTGGAATCTCCTTGACCTTGGGCAATATATTTGGGGAGTGGGCTTAACAAGTAAAAACATGTTTAAGGGAACAGGCCACTCACTTAAATTATCCTTTATTATGACCTTGACCATGAGGGTTAATACGCAAGGCTGTGAATACACAAGGAACTGTGAAGTCAATGTATATAATGGGCTAAAATTTCATTAAATTATCTTCAATGGTCAAAAGTTATACCCGTAAATGGAAAGGGGTCACAGATTTATATTTTTCCATGATGCTGCTTTGACCTTCAGGCTGGAGGTGTGGCTATGGTACGTGATGAAATGTCTTTGCATCAGGAATAAATAGGGAATGTTTCATTATGATGTCTGTAATGTCATACAGAGTTGGTTCAATATCACTAATGTGTCAATTAATCAAAATATTTATTCTGGTGACAGTATATAACAATACACACTCAAACTTTTGATAGTAGAATCAAAGATACACTAAATGATATAAACTGTCAAAATAAAAATTTCCTTGCCGTTTGAATAAGTCAAATAACAAGGCTGCATACATGTATACAAATATGTAAATACAAACTGCCTTTTTATTTCTACTATAATGTTTAATTAAATGCAACACACTTTCAACATTCAAACAATCTGAATCTATGGTGAGAAGTCATTAATCCTTGAAAGAATTTCTAAAATAATATCCTAGCATTTTGATTTATTCTGGTAAATATATGTTCCATCTGAGTATTTCTAGCATTTTTATGCTTATCCCACATTACAAATTGATTATTCATCTTACAAGATCCTACCATGTTATGCTTCAATAAATGACATCCACCCATCCCATTAAACAGAAGCAAGTGCCTGACATAGATATATCCCAAAAAGGAACTGAATCAAGAAAGCAAAATTGGTATCCTCCATCAGTCTAATTTTACATGCAAGATATCCAACAACAGATGAATTAAAAAAAAACAAAAAAAACCAGAACATCACTTAACACATGCCATGCCAACTTGGCCATTAAAAATTCAACTCAATACACTTGTATGCTGCAGCAGGAAAATGACAAGAAGACATCCAATATTCAGTTTTCAACTTAGAGCCAAGCTGTCGTGTTGAGGGAGGTCACACCTCTTCTTACCCCCACTGAGGGAAAGGATGACATACCAGAACAAATACTTTCATCCTGGAAAAATGGAGTTATTTATTCAGCATATAGAAAAATAACCCCAGACAATAAGAATTTGTTTTGCATCTCTGCTTATGAAATTAGGGCAGTTGCCACAAACATTGCAATTGCATTTGAGCAAAACTGTTCTCTAACCATGGGATGGATATCTGAGTCCACTTCTCCAGCCGTTATCTCTGAGAGTTTACATCCTAAAAGGCTCAATTTAATCTGATGGGACATATAGCCATGGCACAACAGGTCATTCAACAGCTTCATCCTTTGTCCTTTCATGCTTTCACAAATGCCACTGGATGTGCTGGAGGGAAAAATTGTTCCCTTCTGAAGCTGCTCCCTGACATAAGGAACCTATTCTACAGTCAGAAGCTGTCTCACATACCTTAGGGGACCTGAGATGGTATCTCCTGGGTAAGGGGAGGTCTCTCCCTCCCCTCTTACCTTTTCTCCTAAAGTATTATGATCGGGTAACATAACCAACTTTTCCTAGTAAAATATGTTTCTCCAATAATAAACATACAAGACCTGCCAACCCTAACAAGATCATCGCAGTAAGGCAGCTGATTTTTTTCCACAGGTTTGGCAAGTTTTCAGTAAGGTGCAACAAAATATCATGTGCTGCTATTTTCAAGTTGGTAAACGTGTTTTTAAAAAGTTCCGTATTCCAAACTGATGCATCGACGGTAAACAATTACGTTCATCTGAAAGTTTGTAAAGTACACATATACCTTATTTACCTCTAGCACAGTTACACAAAACTTCACTTCCAAACCCTATGCAGCTCAATGGCTTGTTGCTATCTCTAAATTTAATGTAATTCTTGTGATTGTTTTTCTTCATTTCACATTACGGCAATCATATCTCAAGCCATGTGACATAGTCAAATCGACATATAATGTCCAATTAAAACTGTCCCTTCCTGCTTTCATTCAGAATAATCTGAATATTCCTTTTCATTCTTCTGTACTGATTATTAAAGCCTTTCTAAGAGGCATATTTTTCCTTTTGTTTTTAACATGTATTGGTAGCTGGACGCCATTTAAAAAAAAGTCTATAATCAACAATTTGATCATGCAGATGCTTATCATGGACAAATATTTTCAGTTTAAAGCGTTAGAGGTACTACTATAAAGTAAGTCTGGTTCTCTGACTAATTCTACTAAAGCTAATGTGAAACCTAGATCCAAATCAAACCTGGATGAGCCAATTATTCGCATTTTACTGCAACAATCACATTTCCGTAGTGTCAACTTTCATTCTGTAAGTCTGTATTTTAAGAGTCATTTTCATAAAACTTACAGCGAAAACTTAAGGGTTGGCAGGTCTGACATACACCCTCCCCCGTGTTACATCCCTATAGAAAGCACTCCAGAAGTAACCGAAGTATTCACAAATCCCTGTATCAAGGGAAGATCACTCTGTCACCTTGGCTGGCAAATAACTTAGCATTTTAGCTAAATGTTATGGCCAGGCCGCTGATTTGTGAGATAGTAGTTCTCCTAAGATATTATGATTGGGCAATGTATTTGAACAAGATATGACCTAATTTCAAAACAAATACCACCTTACATATGCAAATTAATATTTCTGTCAACATCCATGTGATATAGTTATCTTGGATTGGCACATCAACATCCATGTGATATAGTTATCTTGGATTGGTACATCAACATCCATGTGATATAGTTATAGTTGGATTGGTAAAAACATCAACATCCATGTGATATAGTTATAGTTGGATTGGTACATCGACATCCATGTGATATAGTTATAGTTGGATTGGTACAGTGGGTTGGATCCTAAGATATATATTTACATTAAATTTTCACTTACATGTCCAAGTTTACCAAGGACAGTGATGATGCTAAAATTTTGCAGATGCAGTGCGTTGCTTTATGAAAAAAGATCAATAAAATACTCGCCATATTTTTCTCACATCTTCAAAAGATATGACAGATGTTGACAATATCAGAAAGATGTTAAGTGAAATTATATTTGTGTGTGTACTGTGTGACAATGATTGACTCTAGCTGAAACCCACCTCTCCATCACATGCCCCTGACAACAACAGGGAAGGACTTCTGGGATGCTTACACATGCAATGAACTCCATCTCTGTGCCCATCCAATGAGCCTAGGAAAGGTTTAGCAAACACTCTTTCTAATTTTGTGGCATTTAGTGCCCTGACATACTCTCTGTTTGCCTCAAATGGGTGAAGGCCGGGATCATAATTCCTAGGAACTGAAAAGCAAATAAAATCATTAAAAGATGTCTGGTGTTGACTGGTTACTGTGTACAATTTAATTCACATTACAGATATACAGAAGATTCCATAATGTGTGATCACTTCATGATAAAATTTATGAAACAAATTAAATAATTTCTATCTACCAGCCCTGACACTGTTTGATGCATTTAATAAACTTTATAAGTCTCTTATTACAATGGTCTTTCAAAACTGGTGGTCTCTCATTGTGATGGTCTTTCAAGACAGGTAGTATCATAGCAATGGTCTCTTAAGTTAATTCCAGTGCTTGGCAGTATCAAAAGATCTCAAAGTTATGCTTGGATTTATGTGGCTAGAAAAGGATAGTGATAAGAATAAATATAATTGCAAAATTGGAACTTTTTCATCCTGCTTTAAGAGAAATTGGGGATTTTTCAAGCTGTGATACCCGTCATATAAACCTGAAACAAATAACACATTTTCTTATTTGAATCTTGATTTAATGTATTTAGACACAAATATTCATTCAAAACTGTCAAATCCAACCTCTTTCTTTGATCTACTTTACTGACACTGCAACAGAGAAAACATTGCAAAGTCCGTCAACTAAGTCTAATTTTAATAATTTTTTTCACTAAATTTTTTGAGTATTCAGATTCAGACCAAAATGCAAATACATGTAGCAGCTCTTTTTCCTATTTCTATATTTTTCCTACATTTCTTCAAACTATCATAAATAAATGCTCCTTCAGTGCTTATTATAGACAAAACTAAACTCATTTAAAGGGCTTTAAACAGTTGCTTGCTTGTTAAAAACATTACAACTATCAAAGTCCTGCCATAATGAATAGAAATGTGCATCATTTGGTCTGCAATTATGATTACCTTATAAGTTGGAGTCTGAATTTCAGGCGATTTAGCACCTCTGAAGTTGCTGACTTGTAAAGTAATTCAGTGATGCATTATCTACATTTAACATTGTTAAACTGTTACCACACTCACTATCTAAAAACAGAATATCTGAATACCAATTTTCTATTTGAATATTCACAAAAAGTATTCTGATTTTAAAAAAAAAATAGTCTTTTGTTTTTAGCCTTAGAAACATACTGAGAAGGCAGACTTTTACAGATTTGGGGGACACATGTTTAATGGGACAAATGAAAAATAGCAGATAGTACATAAGGCTATTGTAGTGCAGGAAATAAATAATCTTCAAAATGGAGAAACTCATCTGAACAACTAGTCTGCAGACTAATATATGACATACACAGTTTTGGACAATTTACTGAAAAATAGTTTCTTTCTAACATGGTCTTATGAGATTGAGAATTTAACTTGATGTATAATACAATAATGATCATGTACTTTTTCACTTTCATTTCTATCCTTTTGAAAGTAAGGGACTTACAAGTATATGCCAGGGACTCTCATAAATAGGCTTTAGTGAACAGTCCAGGAAACTCCTGTAATAATGATAGTGAGTAAGAGTTGTACACATATTTAGACCTCCTGGACATAACATACATAATAAGACCTCCTATTGTGATATTAGTTTTTGTTATGTAGGTTCTCTTTATAATTTGATTCTACCTTTAAATGACAATTATTCACTTCATTTGGATCCTCATGCATCCATACTCATTTGGAAAGTCATTATTTACATACCTCGAGAAGCACATATGGCAAAATCAATGTTAAAGTACATTACAATCTGAATGTCGCATGCTGTGATGTCACAATGAACGTCACAACGAAAACTACACATCTTGATAAATAAATTCATATTATCCTATATTGTGATGATTAGACCTGATGTGCTCTTTTCTTCACCCACTTCAGAACCTGGCAAACATGTAAAAATCATCCGTGATTTATAATTTTCTTTTGGAAGTTTCTCAGTGATAGTTAAGGTGCAAAGCATTCAATAATCCGAATTGAATAGGCTTTGGTTAAACAAAATTAATATTAAATTTTAAAGCAATAATTTATGTTTAATTTAAAGTCAAGAAATACGCATACACGATCTGTAGAACTTTTAATATAAATGCTGCACACCAAGCCTATTATGACAAACTATATAGATTCCATTTATATATAAAAATTGCTTGCCAAAATATGACTTGTTAGTTTTTATTCTTTTTCCTGGTACTCAACTCATTTTTGATGAAATCTGGTGGAACCATCGTTTTATTCAATATTTATTTTCTATTTTAAATACGTATCGAAAAAAATTACCTATACGCATTTAAGTTGGAGAAATCAAGTTGATTCAACTGTCTGAACTTTATTTTGTGCATCCCGGATTATCCTCCCACTGAAAAACAGCTGCTTTTAGTTGCATAAACAGCCTATAATATAGCAAACGAAAAACAAAATAAAACACAAAAACAAAAACAAACAGCGAAAATACGTTTCATTACTTAGTAACTAAAACTTTTGCTACCTCTGTGTATGTCACGTTTCGTTTCCCGAAGATAATCATCTGGGTTTCTGCATAATACTTTAATTCTCATTTTAGTCGATTCTGAACTGGGAAATGCAACATCTTACGCAGAATTCGGAATATTTGTTTCTGCCGCTCACGTGTGTTATCATGGGCGATTACTCTGCCTTATCTTGTATTCTTTGTTACCAAAGGGTATGACTAAATTAAGAGAGTGAGTAAAGTTAAGAAATGTTGCGAAAAAGTTAAGAAAAGTGCGAAAAGTTACGAAAAGTTGCGAAAAGTTGAGAAAAGTTACAAAAACTTACGAAAAATTACAAAAAAAAGTTGCGAAAAAATACAAAAGTTAATGTAAGCTAAGACGAGAAAAGTTGCCTTGAACTGATTATTTAAGCTTATTTATTCCCAAAAGCTACACTATATCTAAAATTACACTAACTGTTAGCCATACGAAAGATTTCCTTTATTTGATAATGTTTCAGAAGAAATTTTGTTTCCACTACTGCTATGAAAGGTAATATCGTAACCGAAATCCAAATTTCGGTCGCTCAAAGTTACAACAAAGTCATTTTCTCGACATTTTTTTTATTAATACAAGTAAGTAATAGCAAAGGTTTCATTACTTCATTTGCATCAGTGTAAATATATTTTTCGAAACCGCTATAAAAACTTGATTTTGGCTTCGAAAAATAAAGTAAAAACGGGTGCGAAAAGTGCTTCTAAAATCTTTATTTTGTAGATTTCTTTAAAAACGGCATACATATTTTAAATTTAAACATGAGCATTTATGTAAAATATTGTCTCTCTTTTTTTTAATTCTTGTTTCGGTTTTAAATTTTCTTTTTTCTTCGGCTGTTGTTATTAATGGTAGTGATGTTTTTATTTAACTGCTTTTCACTAGCGTCCATGCCCCATATTTTGTTGATATTTAGTCCGAATATTAACTAAAATTCAACTGAGTATCATGTGACGACAGTCGGCACCTGGTGTGGCTATATAACTACTTTATATAGACTGCACTTTAGAGTTTGCGTTTCGCACTTGGCTTGTTTGATGGTGTTCTAGACCTTTCTGCCCGCTTTCTTCGAATTTGGTTCGGCTTCCGGCCTGCAGAAGGAGTTCTGGTTGCAATTCTTCTGCTTTCTATTGAGTACATCATATTTGGATGGTCTTTACCGCAGTCAGTGAGAAATCCTATTTTTTTTTTATTTTTTATTTTTTATTTTTTTATCCCGTTGTTCTTCCGTCATTCTGGCCTAGTGATCAATGTCAACAAGGTAGTGCAAATATCTTTCACTCAGGCGATAATTACCCATGTACCGTGACGTCACCCCACCTGTTCCATTCCTATTGTCCCTATACAATCCCAACTTTCGCTTGTCAGTATACAGGCCTAATATTCCCATGTTAAAGTCCCATTGTCCCCAAAGTGCCGGTCCTGTATTCCCCATGTTAAATTCCCATTGTCGCTAGACAGTCCCAATCCATTGTCACTCTACATCCCCATGTTCAATTCCCGTTGTTCCTATACAGTCCCAATCAATTGTCACTATACATCCCTATGTTCAATTCCCCTTGTCCCCATACAGACCCAACCTATGTTAAATTCCCATTGTCCCTATTTCTGATATAAAATTCCCATGTTAAGTTCCCATAGACCCATAGTGCAAACGACCAAATTAAACATAAAAGTCCCATTGTCGCTACAGTGACCCTGTATTCCCATGTTAAAGTCCCATTGCCGCCAAAGTGCCGGCCCTGTATTCCCCATGTTAAAGTCCCATTGTCGCTATAGTGGATATACCATTCATTCCATGTTAAATTTCCCATGTTAAATTCCCATTGACGCCAAAGTGGCCCACCCATGTTAAATTCCCATTGACGCTTTTGATATACCCATTTTTAAACATTAAGGTCCCCTTGACGCTAAAGTGGCCCAATCTCTTGTCGCTATATTCAATTCCCCATTCACTCCATGTTAAATTTTCCCATGTTAAATTCCCCTTGACGCCAAAGTGTCCCACGATTTTTTTTACTGGGATTCCCATTGACGCCAAAGTATTCCATATCACTACTAACGTTTTAAAGCGGTTTTGAATGCCATTTCCTCATCTGTGCCGATTGTCAGTAACTCGAGCTGGTTGTCTCTCAAGTTGTCAGCGACATCATTGAGGAATGCAGAATAGGCCTTGGTGCTTGAGTTGGTACGGATGAAAGTTGGGCCAACACAATCGGATGGTCATCTGTAGATCGCCTTTTAACGGACAGGTTTTTGACTACTATCGGAGTGATATGAAAATCACCGAGGTTGTAGGTCTTGTCCATTCCAAGAACGCTACCGCCTTCAATACAGCAAAACCTCTTAATGTCTGTGATCTGTTGTTCGTTGTAAAGAGTCACGACTGGGTGTTGTAAGCCATTCATATGTTTCACAGTTTGGACGAATTTACTTGTTTTGGTCATTTCTTCCATGCAAAGAATAAGGTCGGCGATGTTCCCTGATTTGAATGGGCTGTGCTTTGTTCTTGCTATTGAATGCTTAAAAATCG
>JAECUM010022479.1:0-2500 GCA_016617855.1 Megalonaias nervosa | reverse complement strand
TCGGACAAAATCACTATTTTGGGATTATTGTGAATTCATTTAAGGGCATTTTGAATTTATAATTTGGGATACATCAATACTGTTGGGACATTGGCATATTGGAGACTACTGGCACATCAGCACATTCAAAATTGCAATATTTGGAATACCGCTGGAATTCATTCGGAATACTCTATACTTCTGGACTTGTGAGAAACCTTTAAGGGCTATTTGGGGTCTAATTAAAAATACTGTTAAGTTCTTTTTTTAGCTTTTACTCTGTATCATGCGGAACTAAATTATTTGTTGAAATTTACAAAACTTGATTGTTTTCGCTGTTTCTGTTACATAGTTTAAGTCATAGATTCGTAACACTGCATAATTTGTTCATAAGAAATAATATATGTAAAAAGGATCAGGAATAAAGTCCCAGCCTCTCGTCTCTGGGACCAGTGAGTAGCAAGAGTTACTCTTTCTCGACTTCATTATATTCCACACAATATACTTCTCTACTACAGCGCTTACGTTTTTACTGAAGAACCACATGTACCTTAGGCAAGCTTGATGCTAAATGGGTTAAAGTCATTAAAATATTATGTTCTAATACATATACTTAGATAACCACACACTAAAAGACAAACCATGTTATTCAAGAAACAGACCTGTTGCTTCTTTGCACAAGGCGATGTCCCTTTGCACCAGGTCAGTGGTCATCTGGGGGTAAAATTACATTAGGCTCATTGAGTTGTCTATTTATATTTTATGTTTATCACCAAAACGTTATTTGCGAAAAAATGCAAAAACCTATTCTGACTAAATTACAGTAGACGTAATTTTTACTGAACATATTTAAAATCTGCATTTATTTATACATTTAACTTTCCCATTTCCTTCTATATGGAGTGTGTTCTAATCCGAATTATCCCCGACATTTGGAGCTCCTCAATGTGTAGAAAGCAACATTGTGAGTGATGTGTCAATACATAATATTTACAACAATAAACCTCATGGCAAACAAGAGTCTTGGTCCAGACAACTGAAGTGCAATATGAATTATCAACACTTGGCTAAAAAGTGGACCAATGTCACAAATTTAACTGCTTTTCAGCTTAGAATGATTCACAGAATTATTGTAACAAATTAATTTTTTAGAAAAAAATCATCAGTGATTAATGCATATACTTTTGTTAACAAGAAGTCGAATGCACTGAACGCTTATTTTATGATTTCAGAGTTAGTGACATCTTGGCTAGCCAAGGTTCCGATATGTTAATCCTACATACACCTAATCTGATGGATCAGATATTTCAGTACTTTGTCCTCGCGACATCCATTGGATTGCATGGGTTGCCTCCCTTAGTATGTAATACCGATTAACCAATATCGTGTAACAGTGATGCATTTGTACATGGGCCGAAAATGGTGAAGGGAATTGACATCAAAAGGATACTTTGTAAGTTTAACATCGAAAGTATGACAACCTACCAGAGAGAATCCATTACAGGTGTATTTGAGGGAAATGATGTATTTGTACAAACTTGGAATGGCAGTGGAAAATTACTTATTTATGAATCCATTCCAGCTGTGTGCTCCCCTTGTCTCAATCATGTAGGAACAGTGTTCAGATTTGAACAACCTGATTTTGATTGGATACATTGGCTTGCCGCCGCAGCCAGTAAACTTCGCAGTCCCGAAATATCTGATCGATCCGCGAAGGTGTAGCTCGGCTAACACATCAGAACCTTCGCTAGCGAAGCGGAGTTACTGAAGGTTTTTGGAAATCATTAATTGGGTGGATAATGAATTATATGCCAAATATTGCGATTTCCAAAGGTGATATCTTTCTTGGATATGACAAGTTGGGTGATATAAGTATAAATTTCTATATTCTGATTGAAAAATATCAAATTTATGGGACACGACGTGCTTCAAAACATCAAATTTTACAAGTTACTAAAGCATTGTTTGATACTACAAAAAGATTGAAAATTTTGATCAAAAAGTTGTGTAATAAAACTTTCACTTTCAAGACCAATTTTAAAATCTCGATGTGTATGATTTATTTTCCTTTAGATTCATCGACTTCGTACAACAAGAGTGCAATATTTATCTGTCTTCCAAAGAAACTGTCACGCGGATTAAAAGGTTCGATGTTCACCAGACGTAATCTTCGACGATGCGTCTAAATTCGTGATCTGATTCCGAACGTCGATCGTAATCGTGTTCCCGCATTTCTACCACTTAATATGGTTGACTTTCTAAACTCTAGCGCAGTTGGTATGTTTTGTCATACTACTTTCCATGGTTAACTCTGACAAGGAATATCTTAGATTTATTTGAGAATAGCAAGAAGGGCATCCGAGAAATGAAGATCTTTGAAATTCGGACACGATCTGTTGGTTTTTAAATCACAAACAATAAGACCCAATCTTTTTTCTTCACGATTTCTAGCATGTCATATCCACTAGTTTAATAAAGGTAATGTAACCACAGAGAGCTTTGGCTAAACAAGGCGAAACAA